>JANHFL010009045.1:161001-176806 GCA_032468155.1 Oxyrhabdium leporinum | reverse complement strand
GCAGATCTCCAGGTGCTATTTTCTCTTCTCTTATCAAAGTTTTTCAAGGTTGTTATTCTAGGAGTATGACATGTTATATATCCATTCTTCCAGTAGATGCCGCTTTTAGCAAAAAATCAGCATTAAAAATCCACTTTAAAGCTATTTTTCCAATAATTAATTTCAAACTAGTTCAAACAGAATCTCCAGTATAGTGTCTCATAAACCATCACATATCCAACATTTCAAAAAGCCTATTCAGGGTCATGCCAATAGAATTTACATTCAGATTCATTTCTATATTTTACCATTATAATTTATTTCTTGTTCAAATTGCTCTAAAATCATAAAGCGGCACCAAAAGGCATTCCAAAGAGCCCCTTTTTGAATTGATTTTCTTTTGGGGTCCAATCCTAAGCACAGTTAAAGAATCATCTCACCCTGCTCCATTCACTGTCCACTCTCACTGCTCCAGCACAATCTTGGTTCTTGTCGGCTGTCACAGCTGTGCGGCGGCCATTATGGTGGCCTCTTCCTTGTCATAGGTGTAGAAGGAAAAGTCTGGGTCAAGCAGGAGAGCTGCCACTCTCCGCGACCTCCAGGGTGCCCCTCCTTATCAGTCACCCCTACAGGGTGATTTTAGCCCTGCAGGGAGCCCTCTGGCAGAGAAGACTTGACAAACGGATATGGAGCCCCATTCCCCTGCATCGATCCCGCCATGACGTCAGCCCAGAAGTCAAGTTCCCACAACTTCTGAAGGCAAGCTATTCCATTGGTTGATTGCTCTCACTATCAACCTTATTTCCAGGTTGAATCTCTCTGAGCTTGCTTGTTTTCTTGCAGACGTTTCATTACCCAAACTAGGTAACATCATCGGTGCTAGTGATGTCTGCAAGAAAACAAGCAAGCTCAGAGAGAACCGAGGACCCCTCATTTCAACCCTGAGCTACAAACATTCTTCTTTATTGATTTACATATCTGTCTCAAATGATTAAGATGGCCAGGAATCGTAACTGTAAGGACCCCCTTAGATACTCCGGTAAAAAGTAGAGGGGAGAAACAGTTTTGCTGAAGTTGAATGGAATTACAACTTGTTCTTTATTTACAACTCTTTATCATCATTTTAATTTTTTTAACCATTTGTGCCCTTTGTATATCAATGGTGATAATGATGAAGATGATTAATTTTTGTGCATACCTTACCATGTGGAAGTGTCAATGTACACTAGAAGCATTTTGAAATGTGTGTACTATTTTGTTAAATGCACAATTTGTATTTTAGTAAAGCAAAATACATTTAACCACATATATTTCAATGGTATGTATATAATGGGTATGTACATTTCTCTCACATGAAAAACAGGATTAATAGTTCATTATAAATATAATATTTTATATTATTTAAATTCCAGTAAATATTCCTTATTTATAGGGAAAAAGAACTCAAAACTTGTAAATTAATTTTCAAAAGAACCTGTATACATTTTGCCGTTGAAATTAATTTTACAACAAAATGATATATGGTCATGAACTTTTTTTCTCAATTTCTTAGATGCTACCAAAATTTCAATTATACCTAAGAATCCACAAGTTTTGAAATCACATTCAGTTTTATTGAAATGTCATTCTGAATGTGACCCACATTTGAAACACCAGTTTAAAATTTCTTGGAAAAAGGATGGAGAGGAACTGGAGATTAATGGCACTGAGGATGGAAGGTAACAAGAGAATGCTTTGTCTTTATTCTTTTCTTTTAATCAATGTGCATTTTACAGAAATAATACTGTATCCTATGGTGAGTCGCTTTCATTTTTAGAAAGATACATTACATTAAAAGCAAATATGTTTATGTCTTATTTGCTGATAGCATTGTTAATAGAAGGATGATGTTCACTTGGTCTCTTTAGAAAATATCAAATACATATTGAAGTTCATAGATGTGGGTGTAAAAATAATACAAGAGGCATTGTAAAGTATTATACAAACAATAAATTACGTACTTCAAAACCAAAAGAGCTTTAATTTATTTCAGGTCTAACAGAGAACGTAATAAGAATAAGAAACACTTAATTTTTAATGAGAAAAAATAAAATATTTTCCCTTCAGCATGAAGATTAGATATAGTGATAATGATGAAAGACCTGGAATATACCATTAATTCCCCGCTTCCCTTTTGGTAATACTTTAAAGTAACTTTTAGTTCTGGAATAGAATAGGAAGTTCCTTTGTGATCCTCGAAGGACCTCTAGTGGTGATAATGGAAATTTGGGGAAATTGAAAAGTTTAAAAGTTACGTCTTGATTATCAGGACATTAAATTATATTACACATTTTAAAAAAAATATTGGGTTTGAAAAAGTATTTAAAGAATTTTTAAAAAAGATTCTCAATTGGCAGCCATTTATGTTCACTGAAATAAAAATAATAATTTATGGAAGTTGTCCATCAAAACTATTTAAAAAATGAGATTCTATTCCAATTTTATAACCATTTTGTGTAGTACATCATATATAAAAGTATATACTTTTGTGAAAATTATGTATGCACTTACATGTCTTGTATATGTGAAACCATCACAGAATCATTCCAGTATTGACATATATGTCTGACATTTGACTTTTAAAATGCTAATATTTATAATATTCAGGAGTCATTTCAGAAAATTCAGAAAATTGAATATATTTGTATTGAAAGTGAAAGATACCATTTATTTTTTGGCAGTACTGAATGAGAATTCCAGCGTATTCCTGCTTGCATATACAGCTTTTCTTCAATTTAATTACAATAGCACAATGCAAAAAAAAAATGTATTTCTCCTTTCATTAAACTACTTCGATAGAGAAAAAAGGCAGTTATAATTTTTCTCCATGTTAGGTTATTAGAGGCCTGGAAAAAAAACAACTACCCACTTGAATTGACCCCAAAAAGGGTGGGTCACGATCTTGGATCTGGTTACATAACAGATTGGCTGGTCCTTTTAAACCATGTTAATTATTTTCAATTTCTATAAATGGAGTGTTGTTTATTTATTTTATTGATGTTTAAATCTTCCCATCTCTTTCATAGTGAGATTCAGGATGGGGTACAGATAAAATATTAAAACAACAAAACAGTATATAAAATTTGAAATTTAAAAAGGCAACGATGAATACTTCACACAGTTGAGCCACCCTGATACAAAAAAAGATGTTGCCTCAAAAAATCCTCACAGAAGATTTTAAAGAAGAGATTTGATAGCAATTTGTCCAGAATGATATAGGGTCTCTTGCTTGAGCATGGGGTTGGACTAGAAGACCTCCAAGGTCCCTTTTAACTCTGATCTTCTGTTATTCTATTAATTAAAAATCATTGTGAAAACCAGTTAAAAGGCAGGGAGAGGGCTTTCAGGGTGCCAGCCAGCCCCAAGACTGCTTGCTTTGATGTAAGCCACAGGCAAGGATTAAACATGGTAGAGCCAGGTTTTTACACATTTCTAAAAGTCCAGGAGATTGGAGGCCTGCCTCACCTATGGGGGTAGAAAATTAGTTCTGTATTGTAGTTTTATATTACAGTGTGTTATTTCTATATTAACATAAGTTGACAAATTCCACTTTGCAAAGCTTTTAAATTCTCTTGATAAGTAACAATGGTAATATCTCTCAAGTTTCTTCCTTCTTTCCATCATCCACTTCCCCCTCTGCATATACATTGGATTTATATATAATATGCAAATTGGATGAAAGATGAACTGATTCTTGAAAGACTGCTTCACAAGCAAAAACCTGCATATCTGAATGTTTCAAGAAACACAAAATACGTAGTTCTGGTATATAGATGTACAATTTGTATTTTCCCTTACAGAATAATTATTAAAAAGGATACATTGGTTATACAAAATGTGGGGCCAGAAGATGAGGGGGTGTACACTTGTGAAGGAACTTCATTGCTTGATAGCGCCACAGATGATTCCCACCTAATCGTCCTGGGTAAGTGAATTTTGTTCTTCTGTTCACAAACTAATTAATATTGCCAGTTTAAATCTCTTTGGATTTGGGGGAAGCCTATTCTTAGTGCATCTCTGCAAATTAATGGATTCAATTCCCAGTTCTGAGCCCAATAACAATATTAGTTTGATTCATTATAGTGAAATTCCCTAAGTTCTCACATAAACTTCAGATTTTCCCCAAACTCCTTTTTTCGACTGGATGTAAAAGTAATGAAGGTGTCAAGGTTACATGAATTACATAAATAGAGATATTAAAACACTTTCATTTTTGAATTTACTCTATTTCTTTAGCCAGTTCCTAAATGTAATTATATTTAGTCATGTAATTCAAGGCAGTGCACATAATGTACCCATCTGTCGGTTCTCCAGGGTGAACCAGACAAGAGACATGACTAAATGTGCTAAATCTAATTTATTGTGAGGCTACATTAACAGAATCTTGGAAAAGTACAGACTTCTCCCATCACTTTTTACTGCTTTATCCCTCGAGTAGGTCCATTCTAACTTTCTTTCTCTGATGGTTAAGCCATTGGGAGTTTCTGCCTCTCTTGTGGCATCTCTTCCCCTTTTCCCCAAGGTCATTCCAACATGCCATTCAGAGATGAAAACTAGCCAGTTCGACTGGTTTGGGCATACCTGTGGTGGAAATTTTGAATAGTTTGGAGAACCAGTAAATTTCACCTCTGGCTGGCCCCACTCCTGCCCGTGCGGTTGCCGAATTGCCACTCACCTCAGCCTGCCCGCCCGCTTGCCCCCCAACCTGCTCCGTCCTGCCCTCTCGCCCTGCCCCGCCCAGTCACTACTGATCTCACCTCCCCAGTATAGCACACTGTGTGGTGGCTTTTCCTTTTCCCCTGCTCCTCGTATTTCCCTCGCACCGGCCTCTTCTTTGCAGTGTAGAGGGCCACTTTGATAGTGGGAGGGGGGAATGAAGCAGCTGGCATGATGGAAGGAGGTGGCTGCTTTTCCTCTTTTTCTGCTCCTCTTTGTGTTGGCCTCTACATTGCATTTTCCGCCCCAGAGTGCCAAGAGGCCTGGAGCGCATCATGAAATTCGGCCTCTTGGCACTCTGGGGTGGGAAAGCACCAATAGGAAAAGTCACCCCACTGAGCCCAAAGGTGAGCTCCGTGATGCCTCAGAAGGGGCCAGATCACCACCGAGTCTCGCCCTGCCTGCTCAGAAGGCATCTGCCACTGCCTGTCCCTTTAAGGTACTTCAATGCTCCCCACTGTCCAGCCACGTGCAAAGGCAGCCAAGCGGGGCTGCTCCACTGCCAAAGGAAAAGGGCTCGACTCTCTGGGTCCCAGTCATTCCGCATGCTGAAGTCAGGTGTCAGAGGGGAGGGGGATCATAAAGAGACAAGCTGTGGCGGCTGTCTTCCGAGCTGGGAGTGGGACCTTCTGTGAGGAGATGGCGCATGGGCAAGTCCTTCTGGCACCATGAAATGTGTGCGTGTTTGCTTTGTGTGTGTGTATGTTTAAGGCCAAGAAGGAGGAGACGCCAAGTCTGAACTTTTCTTCCTCACTTCGCAGCGAAGCTGCTTGGAAGGCAGCCTCCACAGCCTGTCCCTTTATGATCCCCCACCACCACCACCACCTGGTTTCAGCATGCGGAATGACTGGGACCCAGAGAGTCGAGCCCTTTTCCTTTGGCGGCGGTGATGGCCCCACTTGTCTGCCTTTCCACGGGGCTGGATGGCAGGCAGCACTGAAATACCTTAAAGGGACAGACTGCGACATAAGAAATTGCCCTGTTTCTGCAGCATTAGTCATGTGACTGAGTGGGCATGGCCAACTGGATGTCACTCACAGCAAGGTGCCGCCCCATCTTGCCATGAGTGATGTCGAGTTGGCCACTCCCACTCAGTCACATTACTCCCATCACCAAGCCACACCCACCAAGCCATGCCCATAGAACCGGTGGTGGTAAATTTTACATTCCACCACTGATTCTATTACACCATCCAATGCATTTATCAGATCCAGCCTAGCTTAGCTTCAGCAAATTGAATCTTCACAGTAGAGGCATGGCATAATGCTATCAATGAAATTGAGATTTTAAGGAGGTGATTGAGCATAAAGAAAATATTGCAAATCATTATAATTATGATAGTTAATAATTGCAAATGCAGCATGGAAAAAAGTCAAACATTGCTTTCAAATATTTGACAGGAGATAATCAGTGTATAAATTGATTAAACATAATGTGTTAAACAAAATGTATGCCACTAAGTCCAAAGCTGACCTCCAGGGAGAAGCAAGATAGAAAAATAATAGCTTAATTAAATATATTAAACAAAGCTGTTTAGCTACATTTCCAATAGCTCCATTTAATATTACAATGACTCAGTATACTGAACTTAAATTATTTTACTTTGAACGTGGAAATCCTGGCTTTTCCAGCTGTTAAGGCATCTTTCTCTGTTAAGCTTGAACACATTTTCAGATATTTTGATAAAGAGCCTCATGTAATTTTGATTCATTTTCAGCTGGGTGAAATTAGTCTTGTTCTTTTACCTCCCTTAAATTGCATTGAGATCATATTTAGCTGCCAATTTCATCACAGGACTGAACACGCTGTATCTATTCTTTTAGCCTCGGCAGAAAACCATGTTTTGGATGTCTATTTTTAACAATCTTTAATAATCAGGTATTTATGTAGCATTCTTCTCCACATCTATTTCATTTCTTTCCTGTTAGTAGGACAGTTGTTTAATAAGAATCCCGTTGTGGCTGAGACAAGAAATAAAATTTGACCTTTGTTGGGAACATTTCTAGCTATTGCTTCAGAAATGTATATTTTCTCCATCGGAGCAGAAGGAAATATGTCATACATTAAAAAAATACATTCAAATTATCACTAGAATAGAAATATTTTTTGCTTGAAGTCAGTACTGAGCCTGAAAAAAGAAACCCCCTTATTCCTTCACTTTAAAACTAGAAACTTATTTGAAATTATCTCATTCTATGGCTCCCCAGTGCTCTAAATAGTCAGACAATTCTCAGAAGCGAATTTTCAGAACTAATTCCTGCTGTGTACTATTTTTGTTGTCATTTTGTCACATTTGCAGCTTTCCATATAAATTCACCTGTTTCTACAATATCTGTCAATCTTTAAAGCATTGCAGGGGTAGATACAATTATGTTCCTTTGATGTAAGGACAAAGAACATCAGACAGATATTTCAGGGCTTGCTGACTAAGGGTGAGCCTTCTTCCCTCTATACTATTAGAAAACATGGAAAGCTATGCGTACAGCCGATAATATGGCTCCATGATTTGTGCTATATTTTCTTATGAAAGACACATGCGTGTTGGAAGAGAAAGCCCAACAGATAATCAACCAGTCTGACCAAGCGATTCTGTCACCTGCAAACATTGAGAATTGTGCTCTTCTGCTACTGAAGGACACCAGATTGAAGGCTGCTTAGTGATTTTATTTTTTTATGATTTGTGTGGTTTCTTCTGAAAAAAAGATGTAGCTACTGTTTGAAAGCATAGTTTCTTCTGAGTTTGAGAAACTAGCTTCTCTGAGATTCTTAAGATGAACTTGTCAAGCCCTTTTGAAGTTTATTCTAAATCAAACAGCTTCAGCTAATAGTAAAGAGGGACCTAGTGGCAGTAATTGTGAAAAACCCTATTACTTTACCACTGGTAGTAAAGAACAGCTTTCGTACTTGAAACAAAGAAGCAACATCCATAAAGTTTGACAGATAGCATCACATAAGCCCAAGTTATTCAACTTTGTGGGATGAATCTTCTTTTTTCTTGTAGAGACTTTTGCTGAGAGCTAGCAATTTGTTTCTTTTATACATAACAGGCTAACCAATCAGTTTTAAAGACATAGCATATATTTAGATGATCCAAATGCCACCCTCACTCCACCATAGCAACATAGGGGTTGTTAGAGGTTTTCTAACTCATGTCCACTTGCTCCTGGATTGAATTCCTACTAGCCAGTTGATCTGTTCTGAATCTTCTGCTATTCTTTTTTTTAAGCTTTGATCCTACCCCCAATTGTTTACTTGGTAATTTCTTGACTGGTGAGGTATATAGACTCTCTGCCCTTCATTGGGCAAATCTCCTTTACACCCCAAAGTTGACCCCATTTCCTATTAGCTGAACTTAATGGAACCCCATCTGGACAAAGTGAATCAGCAAAACAGGACTGCTGGGATATAACTACTTTTAGATAGTTTCAGTCAAGTAAATCTAAGTATTTTAGACTTTTATCTCTTTACTTTCATTTCTTCCTTGGGAATTCAAGCTCTCCTACTTATGAAGCCTCTGCCTCTATCAAGTCTAAGATCAAATAGCCTAAATCTAACTCTAATCATGCTATTTTGAATCATAGGGCTGGAAGAGACCTTGGCGGTCTTCTAGGTACCCTGATTTCTTCTGGCTCTTAATGATAAGCTAGCTATAGGACTATGAAACAAGGGATCTTGCTGGTCTTCTATTCCAATCCCCTAATTTCCTCCATTTCTTAAAGATAAACTAGTTGCAGACCTGTGAAACCAGGGGTTAACTTCAATACCTCTATCAGTTGTGTCAGATTTTAATTTCTCGAATTGTTTTTTTTTTAACTTTAATGCAGCCTCCTGGGCTTCACAGAACTTTGTTGATAAACATCATTACGGTTTGCTGAGTTCAAAATTGCATACTGTAGTTAAAAATCACTCTTGCATTTCTTTCCTATTTTTTAGATGTTCCTGACCCACCAGGGGACCTCCAACTCTCCGAAAAACAGGCAAGAAATATTAGATTATCCTGGAGTCCTGGAAGCATTAACAATAGCCCAATTAATGGTGAGAAGGATTCTTCTGCCGTGCTCTGGCTTTTATAAAGTGACAGTAAATAATTAGCCTTGAATTAACCATAGATCCTAAATGAAAGCACTGCTGAATTAATTTGTTGTTGAAGGTCTTTGTTGTTCATCATCTTTTTTTTTCAGTTCTCATCCACCTGGTTCCAGGATAGTTTGCTTCTTTAATTCACAGGCTTTCCTTATTGTGGTTTCTTTCCCCCCCCCCACTCTTTGTCCTTTCTAGAATCCATTGTGGAATTTGAAGAAAACCGATGGGAGCCCGGAAAGTGGCAGGAATTAATTAGGCTTCCAGGAAATGACACTACGGTTGTTTTACCACTGATCCCTTATGTAAATTACCAGTTCCGTGTTATATCTGTCAATGCAGTTGGTAGAAGTAAGCCCAGCGAACCATCAGGACGATATGAGACACCTCCAGCTGGTATGTATTGTTAATTGCTTTTTTTTTGTACATAATTATATCCTTCAAAAGGGGAAGAAGGTATGCTGATATGCAATGCACCTAATATATTATCAGAATGGCTATCTTGCATTTGAAAATTTGATTTTGCAGGTGTGTGTGTGTGTGTGTGTGTAAGCTAAACACACAATAGAAGATCGTAACCACCTTGGTTGGTTGGTTTTTGAACCTTTTATTGTTCCTACTTTCATTATGAATCTAGGGTTGAATGTGTTTGATTTTTTTTTTTAAAAAAATATCCGTTGTCATTCTTGGAAAAACTTATAATTGAGCTGGAAAGGAACATTAAAAGGGGTCGCTCAAGAAAGTACAAATGAAATACTAGTCCTTCCTGGATGATCTAAGGAAGGATCTCATATAAAACATAATTGCACCAGAAAGCAGCAGGAAACGTTTTATAGACCAGATGTCTATGGAGATTCTCAATCATTCAGGTTATGGTTGTCCCCAAAGTGGTTTTTTTTGTTTGTTTTTGTTTTCAAGAAACAACTGGACTTCCTTTGTTTTTCCTTGAAGACTTCAGAACTAAAGAAGCTTCTTGGATGAGAAGTGAAATGTCTTCAAGGAAAAGCAAAGAAAGTACAGCTGCTTCTTGAAAAATCACCTTTGGGATCTTATAGACTACATATCCAGCCGCAGTAAACTTGTTACAATTTTTAAAGCATATAATTTAGAAAGTGAGTCACCTTTTTCTGGAAAAAGACAATTCCTTGGTAGACTTCATTACTGCTACTATTCATCCTGCTATGAAGCTGAAGAAGCACACTATACTAAAAGTTCATTTCCATTATGATTGTGACATAATTTACTGTAGTTGCCACTTGAGACTCTTGTTTTTATATACACAAAGAATCCTAATGAAATGAACAAGAAACTGTTCTTTTCTTTCTGTTCTATACATTTCCATGAACTGATCTACTTTGAAGGGGTCCTAGATTGTTATGAACAGTATTCTCAATTAACTTCCTGCAAGATTTAATGTGATATATTTCAAATTCAGTCCCACCTTTCTTTATAGAGGCATGATTTTTAATAGGACTTATCAGAACATAAATATTTTTTTATTAAATCACAAAATTTCTGTTCACAGCCGATTTTTTCTTGTTATAACATGAAGTAACTGGTTGCTGAAACAAATGTTTTGAATGACTTATTGATTTATATTCCCCTGATAATTGTTCGTGTTGGTTTTGTATTTTCCGAGCTCTCCAGTTCCATGCCTTACATTAATGATATACTTTCATTGAGCCATCTTTTTAGAATAATTCCATTAATATCTGCTGCTTTGTGAAAATTACTATTTTGTTCTAATCCTATCATTTTAATCAAAATGACTAAATCCATATTGCTTGCATGGTTTTTTCTTTCCACTGCCCTTTTCAGAATTTTATGACATGATTTCCAAGTATAAATGGTGTGTATGTGTGTGTGTGTGTGTGTGTGTGTGTGTGTGTGTGTGTGAGGGGAAGGTAGGCAAGTAAACATGTTGAAAAAAAATAACTTGTAGAAATACCTACTCTAGAAAAAGAAAGTTCAAGATATAACTGTTAGAAGAAAAGCAAATTAGTACAGATCTTGATATTGAAGGTTTGGGAATTGTAATTTACAAACTGATTTCTTGAAGAAGGAATATCTCTAGCTCTAGCTGTAGCTCTATCCTCCCTCCCTTTCTCTCTCTTAAAATTGCCAGTATTAAAGACAATTAATTTCAGTTATTAATTTTTTTTTCTCCTAGCCTTGTCCAATTCTGAACATGGTATTCTTGCTTGGCACAAATATATTTATAAGATGAGGGAAGGCAGTCTTCAAGATTAGTTTTCACTGGAGTTGTCAAATCAATTATGATACATCATAAAGACAATAAATGAAACACAAACATATAGCTGAACATTATGTAGGATTTTGTCTGGTGTTTTTTGTGGTTTTTTTTAATCCTCATTTTGATAGGCTCGTCCTAAATATTGCATTACTCTTGGATATATTTGTAATAGGGAGATTAAGTAAAAATTGCTTATTTAAATTATTCTTGCATTGCAGCTCCAGACAAGAACCCAGAAAACATCAGAATTGAGGCTTCCAAACCACATGAAATGAACATGACATGGGAGGTAACAACTTTATATAAATATTATGGACCCATTTGTTACAATATGTCACACAACTTTTGAATAAGCTCCAGTATGCACAATGGGGTTGCATTTGACTGAATATATAAATCATGATTAAAGAAAATGCTTTGATAGAGTAGTGAGGGTAAAATATGAAATTGTCACATTTTAAAATTCATGCTAAAATTCTACCTTGACATTTCTTTGTTATTATTTTCTGGCCAACAATTATAAATTGTAATTTTTTCTCTTAAAATTATCTGGAGGTCACTAAGAACAAATGAAAAGAATGCTGCTTTGGATTTTCTCTTCCCCCAATAATACTTTTACAGTATGTCTCATTAAATATAACAATTCCTGGCTGAAAATTTAGAAAGGAAACTCATAATAAGGTGCCGTGTGCATCATTAGTACGGTTCCTCAGCTGTCTTGCCAGCCAAGTACATGTCTCCTAGCCTGTGAATTGTAAAAGTAGGTTAGGTATTTTGCATTTATTCTCTTAGTTTGGTATTTTCCTGAATTTCCTGAATGAAGTTACAATGCTGGTTATTCATACAAAGTTCCAAAGAGTCTGTAAAAGCCTGGACTTGGCCTCACTCCTAGGGTTATTGTGTTGGGGGAGGAGACGTTGGCATGCTGCTGTCTTGTTTCATTCTCTTTGTATTTCTCATTGTTTAAATTAATATTATATTTTATAAATCAGAGTCCACTATATTAAGTAACAATAATAATATCATAATTGTACTTTGCCATTTATTGAGTAAGCCAAACAAACACTAATAGGCTTTGGATAACGAGATGGACAACATATAGATGAATAAATACATTTGCCTCATTAAAGTATTCCTTTTCCGATTTCAGGTTTGGAAGAATTTAGGAAGGTCAGAAGTTAATTACATTTCATTCTTTGATATGTAGAAAGATGATCTTTTTTAAAAAAAAAAGCTTTATAGGTTTTTTCCAAGACTTACAGGTGTCCATGGGTCTCTGGACAATGTAGTTGCAACCAGTTGATTTAAGCCCTGCTCCTTTTGCATATGTGCATTAAGTATATCATGCATTTAAAAAGATGGGGCTTCATTTATTAATCTCCCACCTCTTTTGACATAATTAACTGCCCCGCAGATAACTTACTTACAGTCAGTTTTGTGATATAAGTTAAGGTTTTTCTTCCTTGAAGAATTGTGCTCTAGGTAGCATTGGTGTTGCAATATCTGATTCATCTTAACAGAATAACAGAGTTGGAAAGGGCTTTGGAGGTCTTCTAATACAACTTCCTGCTCAATCAGAAAATCCTATACTTATACCTATAAAACCCTCCACGGTTCGAGCACCCACAACTTCTGGAGGCAAGTCATCACACTGATTAATTGTTCTAATTTTTACTTCATTTGCAGCCACTAAAGCCCATGCAGCATAATGGACCTGGTCTGGAATACAAAGTGAACTGGAAACAGCAGGATACCAATGAATGGGAAGAAGAAACAGTGCAAAAACATTTCCTAGTATTGCAGAACACCCCTACTTTTGTGCCTTATGATATCAAAGTCCAGGCAGTGAACAAGTATGGCTCTGGGCCTGAACCTGATATACTAACTGGATATTCAAGTGAGGACAGTAAGTAATGGGAGGTGGGGAGAGGTATAAACAATCTCATATCTATCCTTTTTTTGTGGGGGGGTTGAATTCAAAGGTACTGAAAGGTGAATTGACTGGTGGAAATTATATTATGGATAAATATTCTGCAATGGTACATTTTCAAGGATCAGTGCTCTGATAATATTAGTAACTTTGGGGAGTTGTTTGAAATCCTGTATTTTTCTGGGTTTATGGTCAGAACTGCCAGACACTGATCTTTGGAACACAAAGCATAACAAGAGACCCCAATGAGTCAGGAAACAGGCCCATCTAATGCAGTATTATGGGTCTGTCTGTGGAGATTCTCAGTCTTCCAGGTCATGGTTGTCCCAAAGGTGCTTTTTCAAGAGGCAACGCGACCTTCTGGTTCTTCTTTGAAGATGTTTTGTTTCTCATCTTGGATGAGAAGCGAAATGTCTTCAAAGAAAAACAAGAAAGTCCAGTTGCCTCTTGATGAAGCACTTTTGGGAGTATTCTGGGTCACACAATATTCAACTGGATGTATTTGAGAGTTCACAAAGCTGGACTGGAAGGTGAAATCTCTTCCAGTACTGTTACCAGCAACCACTTCACACACATTGTCCATGATTCAATAGGTAGTGAATTGCCATCAATATTAGTATATCCTGAACTTGTCTACCCTGTTATAAAACTGTTAATTGACATTATTGGCAGGCAAAAAAATTATACAATTTCCTTCTCCTTTCATTACACATATACCCATAACCATAAACAGCTATACTCCTACAAAAGCCGGAAAAATGTCAAAGAACCTGAAGACATATAAGATATAGATATATTTAAGATATCCCATACAATGTTATAGACTGACTCAGAGAAATAACATTAGATAATCTAACATAGTTTACCTACCAAGGATTTTTGGCAAATAAAAAAAAAGTCTGCTTTCTTTTCTTTCCATCATGAGGAATAAAGGAAGATGGCTATAAGGAAATTAAATTAATATGCAATCAATATCCTGAAAGATGTTTGTACATAATTTTTATTTTCATTTATTTATTTGTATTTATTTTTAGAAATAATTCAAGGCAACAAACATATCCAACACATCTTCCTCCTCCTATTTTCTCCACAACAACAACCCTGTGAAATGGACTGGGCTTAGAGTGAATGACTGGCCCAAGTTCACCCAGCTGGCTTCCATCGCTAAGGCGGGACGTGAACTCACAGACTCCCACTTTCTAGCCAAGTGCATTCTGACAAAAAAGGGGAACATACAAAAATACAATATTAATGACCCTGCTATTTTCAAGAGCGTGGGCAATTGTTAGAAACAAATATACAGGGTCTTGAGAATGACTGTACCTGCTTAGAAAGCACAGAAATCTGATTAGTGACTAGCAAAGAAAGGGACTGGGAGAGGCAATAGTTGGCTGACTTGAACTGAATTCCAGACCTGGATTTCTTGTTGCAGGTCCTATCTGTAGTTCATAAAGCCCAATTCTGATTGGATTTGTTCAAAGGTATGTCCCACTAACTCCAATTGGAGTAAATCCCAGCTTAATGCGCCTAGCTCAAATATATGCCCATATTAACAACATATGATTATATGTGTGGCTTTTCATTATACTGCCCCATCATTTTAAATCCAGGTTATGAAATGGCTGTCACAGGACTAAATCTAAACCCAGAGGAGTCCCTGCTCCATTTATTAATGTGCTAATGAAGTGTGAGGAAGATGCCATATCTGTCATCTCAGAATTGCCTGGAGTACTATTTGAAATTCTAGTTCATTAACTCTCATTCACTTCCAAAAGAGATCCTCTGAGATAGAGGGTGGTTGAATGTTGTACTAAACTTAACAGTTCATATAAGCACAAAGTAAAAACCTACCACTGTCTGCTGAATATAGGATATTGCATAGATGTTTTCTTCCTCTTTCTTCAGTTCCAGAAGCAGCTCCCTCAAACGTAATTGTGCAAGTCATCAATAGCAGTCTGGCGAAAGTCATATGGTCCACAATTCCAAAAGATCGGGTTCGTGGACATCTTAGAGGATATAAGGTAGATGTTGTTCTCCCTGCTTTCCCACAGTTGACCTTGACCATTGAATTATTAATATGCTTTTGTAGAATGCTGGTGTTTGAACACCAGTTTAACCAGCTCAGCAAAAGAACTAGATGAAGCCTTTCTACAAAATGCAAGCCCGTTTATATATGTGTATTTGTGTGTATGTGTCTCTCTCTGTGTGTGCATGCATGTTGGTGATTTAGTGATGTGAATGCTGTCAAAGAATCTCTTCTGGTCTCTGCTTCAAAATGTCAACAAATATCCCTTCTGCAGGTCAACTGGTGGAAAATCCGTAACCGTCTAGATGAAAAAAATCGTCACCCAGAGAAACACTCCTTGACATTTAAAGCAGACCGAAATGATGGAATGATTCCTGGTTTAGAGCCTTTTAGCATCTACCACTTAACTGTCTTGGCTTTTAATTCCAAAGGAAATGGACCTGAAAGCATTGCATATGAATTCCAAACTCCAGAGGGAGGTAAAATTGGACAACGGGAGTGGGGAGGGGAGTAAAAAGAAAGAATAGCTAACTTTTGTAACTGTATTTTTCCCTTTGCAGCTGACTTGGTTTTGTGTTCATTGTTCCCTTATCTGAGCATTTTCAGAGATAGAGATATCAAATTAATATCTGATTATTAAAAGGGAGTTATTACTGTTGGTCACTGCAATTATATATTCATTATACATACTAGAGTTGTTATTATGAGTCACGGTGGCGCAGTGGTTAGAGTGCAGTACTGCAGGCTACTTCTGCTGCCTGCTGGCTGCCTGCAATTTGGC
>JANHFL010009045.1:132333-148784 GCA_032468155.1 Oxyrhabdium leporinum | reverse complement strand
GATGCGGGGTATAAAAAGGTAAAAGGTTGCTGCTGGGAAAAGAATAACCTGCTGGTATTTTCTCTGTCTCTCTATCACTTATATTTATCTATCCATCCATCCATCCATCCATCTATTGAACTTGTGAAATAATTGGCAGGAGTTGGAAGGGACTTTAGAGTCCAACCTACTCCAAGGTTGAGTCCAAGATATTCATTCCATCCTAGACATGTTTTTCCCTCCCCCCTTTTTTTGCAAACCTCCTATAGGTGGTATGTGCCTTCTTCAATCATAGGTCATTCAAGGTTGACATTTCTCTATTCCTAACACTGTCTGTCTGTTCCAGACAGAGAGCTCTGATGTTATTTCTGGTATCTGCTGAGTCACTATCCCAGCTTAAGAGTCACTGGAAGATGTAGCTATATAGATCCCAGTTGTAATTGTATTTGATTGATTATGGCATGGATTTCTAGCAGTTCCAGCCATCTTGTTTTGCAGTCTGGTCTTTTTCAATGTTGTATCAACTATCTCATGGCTCAAGATAATGATCCTTCCCAAGGCTTACCAACTGAGGCAAGGTTAGAGAACAAGAACCAAAGATCCAAAGAACATGAAGCCGTTCCAATAGAAAGATTAAAAAAAAATCATCCTGAATTTTGGCTTTCTATAGGATTCCAGTTTTTATTTAAAATTGTTGTGCTTATCACTGAACTTTATTTGTTGATTAAAACTTGAAGGAGCTGAAAATAGTTTCAAGCAGGTATAAAGTAGTTCAAGTGAGACAGAAATGTTTCAATTCACATAGAATTAAGTTGAAGTTTTAAATTGCTGCTGTTTTTATTTTTATTTTAAAAAGCACGATTCATACGTACATGCTGATGTTATATTTATTATATGTTTATTTAAACATGCACTGTATTATCGTGAGAAGGTTGTATAGAATACCTTTAAAAGTAGCCCATTAATATCTGAAGCAAAGAGAATCTGGAAAGGTTTCTTCAGAGAAGCCTTGACACAACAGTGGAAGGCCAAGGTACTCACCATAGATTTTCATTTTTAGGCCAAAATTAAAAATGCCACTCCTTCAATACAGGACTGTGCCTAGGTTTGCCACAGATAAGGCAAAAATAGCAAATCATATTGGCTAATCTGCTTCCAAAACATACATAATTTAGGAAACTAGGATTACACAGCCAAGTCATTTAGTTTCATCTGAAACTAAATTAATCGATTGCAATTCAATTAGAGGTATTAACAACACGGTAGTATTGTGAATAATTCAGCACTGGCAACCAGGATGATGAGAGGCCTGGAGGTTCAAACATACAAAGAACAGTTGCAGGAACTGGGCATGGCTAGTCTTGTGAAGGTAAGGACCAGGGGAGACATAATAGCAGCATTCCAATATTTGAGGGGCTGTCACAGAGAGAAGGCACCTGAAGGCCAGACAAGAAAAAAATTGATGGAAACTAATCAAGGAGAGATTCAACCTAGAAATAAGGAGACTGTGAGAGCAATCAACCAATGGAATAGCTTGCCTTCAGAAGTTGTGGGGGCTTCATCACTGGAAGCTTTCAAGCCATTTGTCAGTAATGATATAGGATCTATAGAGGTTGGACTTCATGATCTCCTATATCCCTTTCAACTCTATTATTTTGTTAGTACAAGAGCTTTAAATGATGGGTATCATCATCATAATCATCATCATCAGGTATTGTTACAGAGTCAGGAGACCACAGATCTATTGCAGAGTAGTAGTTGGCTTCTCCAGGTACCAGCCCTGTTATAGGACATGCTTACATGCTACCCAAGGTGTGTCACACGAGGGTGAGCTGGCTTTGCACCAGAGAGAAAAATGAGTGGCTTTTCCTACAGTCTCACCCAAGACTTCCTCCCTTCCCGGAGCTGCTTGAAAATGGGCAGTGAAATCGGAAAGGTTCAGAGCCATCAGGAATTTGACTGCCTGCACAGAGCACCAGCTCATCTCCCCACCAAACTGTTACCTATCTATCTATTTGTGTAGAACATGCTTTCAAACTCTTAGATGGACAGAAGCTGAAGAGAGTGACAGGAGCTTATCCTGCCAGACACTGCTTGGTTTCAAACCGCTGGAGCTGAGACCATCTCCAGCATCATTAAGCCACTGAATCACCATGCCTCTTTTAAAAGTTGGTGATACAGTAAGATAACTAGTTTTAAGTAGAGTGTTTTGTTTCCTATTAAATGGAAGTAAATGCCTAAAATATTTGAATAATAGACTTTTTATGTATGTGCAGTAAAAGAAAAAGAGGACCTGCATCCAGATCCTGAAGGCCAGTCCATAAAAGATGAAATCTTTGGTGAATATAGGTTAGTGAGACATATCCTTCATTGCAATGTTTGGGATAAATAATGATCTTGTAAGATCTTCTAATAATATTGCAAGCAATAATACTTTCCCATTGCCAAATGAAATTTCAGGGGGATGATATGAAATATTATATAGAACATTTTAGTGGAATGAATTCCATTTTTATTAGTTTCTTGTGGATGGTTTTGTAAATATTTTGGTAAAATAAGAATAGATTCTAAGGGCATTTGGTGCAGTTATTTCATTGAGCCAATGAGGATCAAACTTCTGGCAGTCAGCTGAATTAGCCTGCAATATTGCTTCATTCTAACCACTTCACCACCCTGGCTCCTAGATATTTCCCACTCCTCCTTCCCAAGGCCCCCCCCCCTAATAATACACAAAGTGGTGTTTTTCAAAGTTTGGGATTGCTTCCTAGAAACTCTCATTCTCATTCCCACCTGTAAAAAAAAATCCTCTTAAAAGTGTAAAAAGTTTGGGGGGGGGAAACCAGTTTCTTTTTGGAGACTAGATATTTCAAGTTACTTCTATTTTCATACCTGTCTTTTTGTACAATAATGTGCATATTTTGTGTATCCTTTCTCCAACATATTCCACCCAGAGAGAAGTGTGAATTAATTTATATCCGAGATTGAATTTGTAAGAGTACCCTGAAATCCAAACGGAATGAATTTCTCTCTACTCCTGATCCCTACTTAATCTGTTTGTAGCAGTTCCTCCAATAAATGAAATTAGCATAATTCAAACTTTTGCTACAAAATTTTCCAGTAGAGTGTACTATACATGCTTGCAATGGATGTCTTCGAGTTTGGAAAAGAATTACCAGCTCTTTGTCTTTAAGTCTGTAATTTACACCATATAATTCATTTCAGAAATGAATCAAATAAATGGAAAAGCATATTTTCTACAAGAAAGATATAAAGAATCTTTTTCCCACTATTTTCACCGCAACCTAAAAGTAATATCAAGCTGTTTATAGATGTATCCTCCATGAATTTATTCAATCTCCTTTTAGACCCATCCAAGATTTGGATGTAACCCATCTACACTTTAATCATCTGCTGTGCAGCCTTTTGTCTGATCTAAATCTTTTTGCAGTCAGATTCATTCTGTGACTCCAGTGTCGCTGCTTTGAGAGATGGAGAAAAACATGCCCTGTCACTTTCATATTAGCCTTAATTATGTGTATTCTCCGCTAACAAACATCATGTTACTTGGTTTTTTCACTTCCAACTCTACTGGTAGCCTACCAGGAAATTTTGTTCCTGTCAATATTGCTATAAGAAGCTCTAAAACTTCTGAGCCTCCCACTCCAAGGTGATAATTGGCTTAGAATCAAATGTTTTGGAATATTATATATTTTCACTGTAGAGGTACTTCTATCAGAAGTCCTAAAACCTGTGAGCCTCCCACTCCAAGGTGGTAATTGGCTTAGAATCAAATGTCATCCCTAAATAGAATTTTCCAGTGTCTCTTTCCTTAATTTTCTCTGGATGATCAAATGTGCCCTTCTTCTCCTCACAAGTGTTTTTCCCTCTTTCAGTGACAGTGATGAAAAGCCGCTCAAAGGAAGCTTGCGGTCTCTTAACATGGACATTAAAGGTGCAGAAAGTGCCGATAGCTTAGTGGATTATGGCGAAGGGGACCACAGGATGTTCAATGAAGACGGTTCATTTATTGGCGCTTACGCTGGATGCAAAGAAAAAGCCTCAGTTGAAAGCATTGGGAGTTCCACAGCAACCTTTCCTCTCCACGCATAAAATATTAGCATGAATTATTCATTTCAGATCATCGTATTTATCTTTACTTCTCCTCAGATATTATACAAGGCAGAAATAGGCTACAGAAAAGTTAAAGACCTGGATATGCAGCAGGTACAGAAACAGGCAGATGACTTTAAAAGCTGATTTTTTTATTTTTATTTTTTTTGAAACTTAACTCTTTTTTTCAAGACACAGACATTTTCAATCCATTAAAAAATAAAATAAAAAATGACTCCGAACTAAAGTTTCATCATACACATGTCATTTAGTCTGACCAAAACCATACCTTCTTCAGTGTTATATATGTATTTTGGGATCTAATTTCCACCAGGTCTTTTACAACCCAGTTTTATAAACATCTCTAACTGGAACAGCAGTCAAAGAGTTGAGATGAAATGAGTAACTGCTACAACTCTGTCTCTGAATTGGGTCTGGCAGGCTATAGAACGTTATAACCAAATATTATGGAGAGAAGGTTATGCTGGCATGACTGACACTGTGCCGGCCAATGGTGCTGGAAAGCTTCAGAAGCCAAGTAGTTCTTCTGTCTCTACAGTATCCTTTTTCTTGGTCAGTTCTATGTTGCACAAGGATACAATGCTAAGCCAACGCATCATGTCTGCCAATAGTTATTTTTGCTGGTGCGCTTAGTCAGCGATAATAGTACATTATCTTTCTGTTGGGAATAACAGACAGTGCGATATATTCTACTGCATGTACCACATTCTGTACACATTCTTGTTATGTTGTAACTAGTAGCAAGGGGCCCTAGGTTAGCGTTTCCACTTAATCACACATTTCTGCTTCTCTGTGTATGTTTCAAACCTCATTTCATAGTAATCCCATATTTTCGGTGTTACAGGGATCTCCAGGCAAAAAAACTGTGTAGCAGCAACAAAAACATTAGCTAGTGATAATAGTGCAAAGAGTGCACTCGCAGTACGTCTTATTTTAAAAAGATATGGAAAATGTGCCAGTGATATGAGAATTTGTATTCTGTACAGATAACAAGGCCTTCAAATATAGTATGGTTAGATGATGTTTTACATTTTGCCCACTAGCTGGCACCCTTTCTTTACGCAAGCAAATTCAAAACTTTCTTTGGGTTATAGAAAGTATATGGCTCTTTCAAAATCGTGGAGTTTTACTCCATCCAAACAAGAAAAAAAAAAAATTCAGGAAAGAGCTGGCTTTTAAAGGAAATAGGATTTTTCACCACTTCATATTTGAATGCCCACATATCTTTTCCGAATGTTTGTATATATTAAGTTTATAATGATATTTTCAGGGGAAGTCATGCTAATTTTTATTGTGTCAAGGTGCAATGGCAGCATGTCATTATGGAACTCGGTGGCAGTTTAATTCTTCCCAGGAAGTTACATTTATGTGGATACAATTCATTTTCCCAATCAAAACGTATTCAGAAACATTTCTGAATCTCCATCTATGAATATTGTGTCTCACTTGTTAAATCAAAGCAAATGTGATTATTGAAAAGGATTTCTATCCATGCTTTTTCAGTCCCTTTGAGTATATAATAGAGTTGCTACCCAAAGTTTAAAATTTTCTGGTGTACATGACAGAAAGGGAGACATATTCATTATAAAATATAGATACTATTGTATGCAAAACTATCTTGGAATAATATACTTTCCCATTTTTTAATAATATGTCATTGCCTTGTTACCCAACCCTCTTTCTTATCTTGGTAGGCGTTTACATGCCCATTTTGTTAATTTTGAGACATGCAGATTATCTATTATTTATATTATTCAATGTTCCTTTTTTCCCAACCCCAACCCCAGATAACAAGGATGCAATTAACTAAGCACTGATCTTCAGCTCCGATCCATTCATTTTGGCTAGGATTTAATATTTTGGAAATGTTAAACACCATGTTATATAGACAGTAACCATTGTCTGTTCAACAGAGTCCTAATTACTTATTGCAGCATTTGGACCCAGCACTGTGTAAAAAGATAATTTCAGCTCTTAGTCCATACTAATGGCTGCTAGGCAAGATTGCTCAAGTGGTTAGGTGCTAATACAGTCTTTTATAAACTGTATAAACTTGACATGTATCAAAGGAACTTGTTTTCTTCCATTTGGGGCTTTGGTAGTGATAGGTATAAGTACTTCTTGGAGACAAAGCAGTCTTATTATCACCTTCCATCTTCCAAAACTCCACTAAAATTAGCCATTTTGCTTCCAAAGTTTGATGGCATAGTTTCAATCTTAGGGGGTGAGAGGGGGGGACAGGATTTCAAGAGGCCGTGTTCAGGGAACATTTTTCATCAATATTCAGGTCCAACTATATTTGAAATATAATTTCCCTACCTTAATTTTTTTTAAAGTTGCTAAAAGAAAGACCAACTCTCCCTTGAGTCACAGTTAGCACTGTAGACTGACAAACTTGGGCCTCCCTCTCCAGTCCCTCTTCTCCAACTCCTATTTTTATACCTTCCTGGCATTTTCATACAAAAGGGTTAAAACAGCAAGGGGTAGAAACTCTAGAGAAGAAGGATGACCTAGGACATCTCGTTTGAAGAGTACTTATGAAGATTTCTTCCTTTACACATTTTTTTGGCATAAAATTGAACCAGTAGATGCAGTGTCACAATTTGGTAGTAGGACGATCCTCCTTTAAAATAAGTCCTTGCTTTATGTGGAGATTTGTTGACAAAGTTGACCAGATTTTTATTCCTTAGAATCACAACATCTTTCCATTTCCTTCACAAAGTTCAGCCTAGGAAATTGTCATGCAATAAGAGTGTTCCTGGATGAACTGAGAATGAAGGAAGGGGAGTGAATATTTCACTGTAGTTAGTCAACTAGTCATCAAGGAGATATTTCTGTTCCTGATACTTCCATAGGAAACCATTTTTTTTAATCAATAAAATTTCTCTTAAATTGTGAGGAAAACTAAACATGACATTTTGTGCCAAAATAGAAGTATTGCAAATACCTTGCATTTTTTTTCTATTATGTGATAATGGGCTGTTTGTCTAATTCAGATGTACATGAATATTAGATGTTTAATGTTTCATAGTCTGAGGAGATATTATTCCAGTGGACTGTGAAAACCTAGTAGTGAATTTTTAGCTTCAGAAGCATCATGAAGGATTTCTGAAGAAAAGTGTTTTCTTAAGAAACATTTTTTATTTGATACAAACACAGAGACACACATAACCGCACACCAACACCTACACTAGGAATAAAGACCACTGAGGGAATTGTGATACTCAACACCTGAACAATGGCAGTATCTATGAACCTGTGAAAGAACTGCTTTCTGACAGATCTACAGCATTCTCTTTTATTTCTCACTAAATTTCTTTAACCTATGGCAATGTCTCCTTCAGAAGATGTAGAGCAGGGGTGTCAAACTCAATTTCATTTAGGGTTGCATCAGGACTGTGGTTGACCTCGGGGGGGGGAGGTTGACTGGGTGGGCTTAGCCAGCTTGACACCACTCCCTAAATTGCTGGCATGTTTCCGCTTTTCATTGGGTAGACTGGGCTGAAGCCATGCTAGCCTGTTCAGCTGGACCGGGGCAAAGCTACATTGGCTTGATCTTTCCTCTTCTCACTGGGTAGAGTGGACCAAAGGCCCACTGGCCCGATGTTTCCTCTTCACATTGGGTAGACCAGGCCAAAGCAACATGAGTAGATTGGGACAGCCTTGTGGGCCGGATCTGAGCACATCACAGGCCAAATCTTGAGTTTGACAACCCTGATGTAGAATTTAATATGACAGCTCCCAACTTTTAAACCATGCATTGAAAAGTACTATCTAAATTTTAAAGTCTGCATTGGATTCTTAAATAGGTGCTCCTGAGACATTAATGGTTTTATCCCAAAGGAGCATCCTCTTTAAACTGATGAATCGCTTCCAACTGAAAGATCTGCATATTCCTGCAGAAGTAATTAGTTACATTGTTGTTTTGGAGAAAAAGGTGATCCAAGTTTATACTATAAATTTAATTGCTCACACCAGGGTATGTATTTTGATTTCAGCAGAGATGCTCCATTTTTCCATTAATGTCAATTTTAGATGACTGCAATATGATCATAAAAATGGGAATAATGTCAAGACTTTTTGTCAATGTGGAACAGAAAAAGTCTAATAATATTTGCCACTTTATAAACTGAGTTGTTAAATTGTCTATCAGGAATTTGAACTCACATTCTAGTTTTCTCAGCTCAAATGATTTCTTAAGGTACCTCTGAAGGAAGATCTGTTAAATTAAGGTCAAACTAAATTCAGTTATATCTAGTTTATAGCCAAAACCATCAAGCTATGATTATTGGTATTGTACACAACCAAGATGTACCATTTCCTGGCATAGCAGAAAATGTGATTAGCTGCTGCTCTCTGTCTGTCAACAATTTGCACTGACCTCTGATGTTGTAATCAATTAAAGAGGATCATTTCAAAGACTGTAGGAAGCATGTTTAATATGCCACCAGAAGATCTAATAGATAAGTTCTATGACTACAACTCTGTAAACTTACCAGAGAGGAAATCCTATTTCATGTAATTTTGATTGTTTCAGTAGACAGATGGCAGAAATTATTTAAAAGTTACAATGACAGATCTGAGAAATGATTGGAAGATAGAGAGGAAAAAGAGGAGCAATTTGTCAATGAGACAACTATACTAGTGGTGACCTAGTAAACTTTAAGTTAGCATGACTGCAGAATGTGGTCTAAGGGGAAATCTAAGGGGAAAACAGGAACTAAAGCAATATGGCAAACTAGAGGTGGGGTGAGCTTTCTACTGCATTCCCAAATGTCAGAGGTGGCCTAGGCCCACCCTGGACACTTTCACTTTCTATAAAGTTATATAACTGCATGGTGATGAAATAGTAGCAATAGTAATAGCTCTCAGTGCCTCCTCTCTGTCCCTCGTGACATTTCTCATTCATGGCATTGAATCTTCTCATTCACTGATCTGTTCAATATCTAAAGGAAAGAGCACCCAGCTGTATGTTCAGTTTCCACTATTTGCACTGACATTGATTTGTTAGTCTAACTTAGACTTTCTCAACCTGGGCAACTTGAAGATGTGTGGATTTCATGGCTGGACTGAGAATTCTGAGAATTGAAGTTCACACATCTTCAAGTTGCCCAGGTTGAAAAACATTGGTCTAACCTAATATAGATTTGTGACTGAGGTTGCCAAATTTACATATAACACCAGATCAATCCAGGTCTCATTTAAGGGGAAAGGAATCTGTGAATATTGCTGCAAATCATTTCAGTCAATTCAATTTTCTTTGCAGGTGCTCAGACCTTGGCCATCTCCTCTCCTCGTCCCTGTCCTAAACCTCATGGTATAGGATTTCCCGCCTAAGCAGGGGGTTGGACTAGAAGACCTCCAAGATCCTTTCCAACTTTGTTATTCTGTTAATCCTTTTTTTTTCAGTTTGTGGCATGGTATAGCTGATCACAGCCATGACTTTAGGTAGGGATAATGTTTAGCTTCCAGACAATGAGATCTGTTATTTAAACTATAATTTCTTTTGTTGCATTACTGATAACACATTTGAATAATATGCTTCACATGTTGTATACTCTACATAGAAAGAAATATGCTCATTTAAACAATTGGAAATGAGATTCTTGATCCCTTTCATTAAATTAGACAAAAATAAGATACAGAATACAGGGAAAATCTATTCTTGTTTGCTAATCAGAACATCAAACCCTTCCCTCCTTCCAAATTAAATATTTAATTTAAAATTGTCAGTCCTACCAAACTCTACTGAACAAGTGCGACTTACTTCTTATTAAGCATGCATACCACTGTCCTGTTAATATGCCTTTCCAAATCTTAAATAGCTTGTTTACATGTTAGTACCATTCATAACCTATCAAGTATTCCTCTTTGTAATCTTAGATAATTTTCAGCCTTTGCACAGAATTGGTCAGAGCCAAAGCATTTTTTTTTAAATGTTACTTCATGGAAGAAAAAAAAAATATGGGACATGAGTACTAGGTTCTGGCTATTCCTTTTTGAAATGAATGTCCATGAAAATTTCTTACGGCTTAGAAAAAATGTGTTTGTATGTAGTTGCTGTTTGTATCATGCCTATATATATGTATGGTTTTTTAAAAAATATTTTCATTCTACATGAATTTCAACTTTGCTAATAAAAGTTTGACTTGATGTAATCTTCACAAGCCTAAATTGAAATGAAAGAATATTCTTGTTTCCTTTTGCCATACAAATCATGAGAAAGGAAGAGAGAGTAACTACGCTTATTATGTTTCAACCGCAACACACAATTCTATTTATGATAAAGAACCATTATGTAGAATTTTTTTAGGATGATGTATAGTATCCTCTGAATTAAACACTGGCCTCACAACAGTCAACCACTATGCCTAGAATTTATAATACCTTAAAAAAAAACATACTCAGGAAGTTTCGTACCTTGATCTAATCCAGAGTTCGTGCCTCATAAAAGCTGCCAAGGTTGTTTTGTTTTTGTTTTTTTACCCTAAAAAGTCAGTGAAAAATAATCTTCATCTCTATAGGCAGGGCAAAAATGTTTGAATGAACATGATCAATTAAAATGGAAAACATTACAAGGAATAGACAGTTGTAAATTCAGCAATTGGAGGGATAAAAAATCAAGAGGTAGGATATTTAAATTGGATAGGGATTATGGTTGGCAGTTTTTCCATCAGTTTTTCTCCACATATTTTTTTATCATTCTTCATGTTAGGAGCCTATTCACCCAAGTTATCTAATCCTTTATATGACACCAATGTTTCTCAGCTTTCACAACTTTAACATTATAGACTTCAAATTCCAGAAATCCTCAGCCAGAAATCTTAGAGTTGAAGTCCAAATATCTTAAAGTTACCAAGGTTGAAAAACCATATATTGAACCAATCTAATAACTCTCTTACCTTTCTAATGTAAGCATGTCTCTAATTGGTGCAAATTCAAATGCATCTTGGAAATGTACTATATTTTCAGGGTGGATTCAAGGATACCTGAAATGTTACCATTATTATTCATGATGCATATATGATAAGAAGGAGCAGGGTAACTTTCACAATCATGTGCTCCACTGGTCTGAAAATCAAGATGCTTCTGCCACCTCTAGATACAGAAGGTGTGACATTCATTTGAGTTATACAAGCCAAGGGTTGGGTCAGTGAAGGCTAAAATGGAAGGTGAAAGCATAAGTTAGATGTGCCATCTGGAAAGGGAAGGTCCAAAAGAAGGGAATTGGAAAGGGAACAAAAATTCAGAAGGTTCCTTTTTCAGCAAAGGAATGCAGCACAACTTTTTTGAAACATTATAATAAAATACTAAGAATACTAAACGCAGCTTTATTGAGAGACTACAACATGAAGTGCACCTTTTTCCATGACCATAATATGGCACTAAGTTTTTTCTACCCATAGTTCTATTTTTAAGTTGTCCTAATATACAGTGGTATTTCCTTCCTAAATCAATCAATTGATTTTCTAGGAGAGAGAGAGGGGGGAAGGAAGGAAGGAGGGAGGGAGGGAGGGAGAGACTAGTCCAAGGTCAGCCAGTTGCCTAAGTGCCTAAGGCCAGACTAAAAGTCCTACTCTTCAGGTTTCTAACATGGTACATTCACCACCAATAATTTAGCAAGTTAAAAAAAATTACTTTGTTTCATTATCATAAAACATGAAATTTTATGTTCTGCCATCTAATAAATGGAGAGAGAGATACCTGATTGTGACCATATGGTCCTCTTATCACTGATATGACTGAAATAGTGATATAACGGACCCAAGTAGCAATAAGTTCATGGATATTGTTTTTGTTTGTTTGTTTTTTGTGGGGGGTTTTGGCTACTAAACTCCCTGGGCCTATTTTTTTCCATTTTGAAAAAGGAAGGTGGGGTGGGGAAATTGGCATACTGCAAAGCCCCAGACTCTGGCATATTCATTACTTCCAAAACTCTCATTGGCCATAAATAGTCCCTAGATGTTTGTTACAATTTTTTTTAAAAAAGATCAGTGTATATGTGTGTATATTCAAACTACAAAAGTGACCTTTATTTGGCAATGTGTGCAGTGATTGAGAATAAAAAGAAGAAGCAGGTGTGGGAGGGAACAATCTATGGGAGGTGAGAGTTAAGTGGATTAAACAGTTAACAAAGTATAGTAAATCTTATGTAATATATACATAACTGGTAATATGCACCTATCAGAATCATACATATGATTTTCTTTCTCATGATCATGCAGAGAGAAGATATAAATGTGGCATGATGTCATATCTTCATTTGCAAGGTTTCACATGTCTTCCACCCTTCCACCCTACTCTTTGGAGAGCAGGAATTTTTCTATTTTTGCATAGTACATAATCTTGTGTGGTATTTTTACTGATATTGACCAATTAGGGAAGGATGGTCCCTAATTTTCCATTTTAGTCATCAGGTAATGTGTTGGAACTGAGGATCATACTCTCATATGTGCAAATTACCTTGCAGCATGTAAGCAGATAACAATAAACTTGAAATCAGAATACCACTTCTTTTCTAAGACATGCTGCAAATAAAAAAAAAGTTTTGGAGTTATGTACAGTATGATAATATTCATGGAAATTCTTCATTTCCTACAATATCCTATGTTCAGCAAAGTAACTCCCAAATTTGATTTTATCATATTATTTTTGTAGTTCATCATACAAATAGAATAAGTGCTGTGTGCTTATTATTTTGGCAATGGTACTGTCCATGAATCATCTGAGTTAAATAAATATACTATCTTTTTCACTCTCTCTATCCTTTCACAATTAATACCTGCTAGTTCTATAGATCACGCTGTAGTTGTACCACTGCTGGTAATCAAAAATTAGAAAATAGTCCACCCTACTAAAATCCACATCCTAGAATTCATTACAGTGTCTGCACGAAACTGTTATCTATGTAAATCAAATTCTTTCAATAAAAAACTGTACACACATTTTAATGCCAATGCCAAAACTATTTCATAATTTTATATATTTATCAAATTTACATGGCTGCCCATCACACACATGGTGATTCTGAGTGGCATACAATAAAACCAACAATTTACATATATTATAAAATCAATTAAATCAATTACATTAATTGTTAAGATCCAAAGATAGTACAGATATGAAAATTATTATTATACAACAATGTGAAATCACAATTGCCAGTCCTTTAGTTGGTATTGGCCTTTATACACTTTGAGTTCTTCCTAAGAAGTTAGGATATTGTAAACTATTGGCATAGTATATATGTAGATCTCAGCAATGTGGTATTCTGTAACTGATAGATGGAAATGTTGTTAATGTGTGGATTTTATGCTGTCCAATATATTTGGTATTGCCAATTTATGCCATAAATGTTCAACATAAATGCTTGGTCATGTAGTAAGATATTTTTATCCATCTATTGAGTCTTTCCAAAATACTTGGGATAGACAGGTTCTATTGCTTGATGGCGTGAAAAGTCACAGATGTCTTTAATACCATAAAATAACATTACTGTCATTTCCACAATCACCATATTTATAGGGGGTTTTTTTCATTTCAATAACCAACAGATATAAGAGATGTAATATACAAATACCAGCTTTTATTCGTTTTGTTTATTTTTTCTTAACATAATACACATGTTACCTTTTGAACTCTTTATTTCATGGATTAAGCTGATATGCATAAATATGCATTATTCTTTCATTTAATTCTTGCCACCATTATCAAGCAGCAAAGAACTCCCTTTTTTTCTTGACTTTCCACAAATATTGCTCATAAATACAATTATAAATTTTAACTTGAAAAATATTTAAGATGCCAGGGTTACAAGGGTGTCTGGCAAGAGACTGTTATTAAAGAAAGGATTAAATAGGATTGATGATGAAAAGATACAGAGAAAACCCATCTTTTACTCCTAATAGAAATGGAAAAAGTGCATCACTTGTGAAATTCCATACTTGTGAAAATATGTAGTTATCTACAGCATACAGTGTAAGGTCTGTAACAACCACTGTGTTACAAGTCAGCAGACGACTAGCAGATCACCTCCATGAGCACCTACCGGTTATCAAAAAACATGTTGAAAATTGCTTAATCTCACAACTGTGAGCATTGTAGACTAAGCTAAATTCAAAAACATTAAGGAAATCCTGGAAGCTCGGCATTTGGACAAATCAGCCATCAACAGACTCATAGAGATAAATCACATTTTTACACCATTGGGGGAAAAAAAACAATAAAAGGCTAAAAAGAAATGAAAACTCCAACTACCACTCCAGCTACCAAAACCCAAATAATCAAGGATTATCACCTGACAAAATAATGAAGTGGTGCAGTGACCTAGAGATGGAGCTCTTGCCTCACAATCAGGAGGCTGTGAGTTTGATCCTAGGTACAGGCAGACATTTCTTTCTCTGGGCAGCCTGAGAATATATCTGCTGAACAAAACCCCACATTGGCGATAGTAAGGGCATCTGGCCATGAATACACTCTGCTAGCTCCATTCAGTTGCCCAGACTCCACCCCAAAAGGGATTATGGGATCGTTAAAAGAAGATAATGATGATGATCACCTTACAAAACAATCAGTTTGAAAACAATACCCTAATCAATAAATTATCAGGATAAAAACCATACCCCCACCAACTGGCAAGGCAAGCAGTCAGCAAACTCATATTCAACTGCATTGACGATATTACCTAGTTGAGTAATGAAATACTTGCAACTAAACATTAAGCTGAGAGATCACCAAGGATTCCACAGTTGTGAAAATTTATATCATTATTTATTTTTCTTAAAGATGGTTTCAAAGAGCTAGGAGGGTTCAAAATTTTTATCTGACCAAATAGATGGATTCTTTTCACCCTTCCAGAGAAAGAAAGAGAATGTGAGAGAGGCAGGCAAGCAAGAATGATGCCTTTTCTAAAGCAACCTGAAAGATGTCATGTTCACATCTCTGCGGAGTTGTGGACCAGTGATCACATGATGGATTATATGCCAGTTTCACAACAGTGCAGAAAATGTTTGCCTGTTCAATCTGAAGTCTCTGGAGCTAAAGACAGAGTTTTATTTTCTCTGTGTTGTTGTTAGCATTATGCATCTGTGTTTTTTTTTGGTCTGAAATAGTAGGGTTATTTTCTACCATACATACATACATATACTTACAACATTATTACAGATTCCAATAATGTATGTGTGTATGCATGCATGCATGCATACATATACAATTAAATACACTGTACATGTATGGTAGATTTCTGTCTAAAACAATTACAGGTACTAGAGATAAGCAACCTCACTTGAATATTGTTTAGCAATGAGGAGAAGACCATCTTTACTTTTTCACTCATCTGTCATATTCTAACTACAATTATAACTCCCTTTTTTCCTTGTCCTACATTATAAAGCTTGGAGTTTTAGGAGAAACATTTGTATTGCCTTCAAGTGCACTTATTTCTTTTATAGTTCTATGGATTCTCCTACGGGTGCAGAATGAAGAACTAAGTAAGAATTATGTTTCATACATGGAGACCTACAGAAATGAACAAACCTGCTTCACAACAATGTGTCTTCTACCTCTTCAAGTCATAGAAGGAGGCTAGATCTATGTCCCACTGAATATGGGTTAAAAATAGTATGGTGGCCTTGAGTTAGTAGAAAACAGATTCTGATTAAACCTTAGCAAAAGTTTCCTACTGGGGCTCCCATTCATTGGATGTCCAAACAGAGGTCCATTTAAGAGGATACTTCAATTAAGATTCCTGCACTGAACAGGGAACTGAACATGATGGTCTAAACACTCCCTTCTTATTAAATTAACCTTTAGAACATAGCTATTTGCAATGATGTTCAAACGTACGAAGCAGTATTTTATTTTACAATGGGAGTACTTAAGGTTTTCATATAAGTAATGAAATCCTAATGTAGAAGGCTTATGAGAATGTGGGCTATCAAAAGCATTGCAATACGCATTGCTAGTTTTGGATCTTTAAATTGACAAGTTCAAAGAAAATAAATATTTTGGTAGTAATTGCAATAGTAGCAGCAGTAGAAGTTTTAGTAGTATAACTGTTTACTTCTATTCCTCCCAAGGCTTCTTAGAACAGGACGCAAAAAGAACAATTCAGAAAAGTTTCATGAAAATAATTAAAACATTCAAACTACAACTACCTATACAAAAATAAGACAATGAAAACAATAAGGTTATAGATATTAAGCTATGTATGTACATACTTAGATAAAGTAGCTCTTTCTTTGATGCTTTTTTATTAAATCTTTGGCCTTTAGAAATTAGTATTAGACAATCTAGAGAAATTGGTGATATTACAGCAGTGGGTTCTGAATATATATTTTTTC
>JANHFL010009045.1:97784-108527 GCA_032468155.1 Oxyrhabdium leporinum | reverse complement strand
GGAAATGGGCCCATTACCAGCCTCCAGAGGGCCTCCAGAGCCTGGGAAGGCAATTTTTGCCCTACTGAAGGCTTGAGGAGAGCCTTTGGAGCATGGGAGGGTGAACCCCCCCACACACACCATGGTGCAGGAGGCTGACTAGGCCACGGCCACCATGGCCACGCCTACCAAGCAACCATGCAGAGAACCCACTGCTAAAAGTTTTGAAGCCCACCTCTGGTCTGGAATGATAGGATCTTCTGCTTGAGCAGAAGTTGGACTTGAAGACATCCAAAATCTCTTCCAACTCTGTTATTCTGTCATGATTAGGGAGCTCAAATTTCTAGCTTTCCTTCTCTGAGGGGTGTGTGCCTGTTATGTATGTGAGAGAGAAGGTATAATTTGTGTAGGATGAATTAATTTACTTTAGAAACAATGTCTGAATGTAAGTGTTATGGTCCTGTTTTTGACATAATGGTGAACCTGGGCCATATATGGAATTGGTGTGATTTTTAACAATCTAATCTTCATCATTGTGCCAGAAGTCATCTAAAATGTGAAGCTACTTTCCATTTGGAAGATAATAAACTTTACAATAAATAGTAACAGCTCATGAAATGTTCTTTTGAATTCAAAGCAGTCACCACATTCTGCATTAATGAAAATGTTCACGGGGGCATGCATATTTATGGTGACTATCCCACTCCTGTTTCCTTTGCCTAGGGATGTCTGCTTGCTTGTTTAACAATTAGAAATTCCTCTTGAAAAAAAGGGTCAGTTGGCTTTTAATTTTGATTCGATTCTTTTCTGGCCCTTTCTGATTTTTAGAACAATGCTTATCTGGGAAGAATCTCAAATTTCTAATCCAAATTTAAATGGAAGTGCCGTTAACTTTTTCCCTATTAAAATTGGTTGCCAAACAGTGTCATTGAGATTTTAAACTGCATGTTTTGGGCAAGTTGGAATCAATCTTCATAACATTTTGTATGCTTCTGGAGGTGCCGCAGCTCATTCATTTATGTCACTTTCATGAACCTTAAGTGGATCGTTTTGTTTTATAAGCAGCATCATATTCACAAAATGAATAACAAAATGTTAAGTTTCTAATATTTATTCTAAATAAGATAATAGATAGATGATAGCAGATAGACAGACAGACAGACAGACAGACAGACAGACAGACAGACAGACAGACAGATAATGGATGGATGGATGGATGGACCGTAGATTTTGAATATAAGATACATACAGTATTCAGGAGTGCATGCCACATGCTCTCCTAACATTGCTCAGCCTAACAAAAGTAAATGATGTCATAATCCTACATAAAATCAATTATTGTTTCTAGTACAGAGCTATAAAATTTCTAACATACAAGGAATGAGATAGAGGAACATAGAAAGTCATGGAGGGATCTAAATTTATTGAAGTGGATATTCTGGTGTGTATTGCATAATTTTTGATCTTGGACTGTTACAGCCTTCCAGGGTCCCTAGTTAGCTTAACATATAGTACATTAACTACATATTTTAAGTAATACAGCCTTCTAAAGACCAAACATTTTGGTTTTGGCCTGTCCAGTGATGCATCAACGTCCCTTCATGTTCTAAATACCTTCTAAAAAGTTGCCTACTTATACTAACTAAAATGGTCTTTCTTCATAGTTATTGAATTGGGCTGTTTGTGAAATACACACTTTTTTTTTTAGAATAACATTTTGATCAGTAGAATTATAAAGGAAATCCCTAAAAGTTAAAGATGTTAATGTTATGATTTATTATACCCCAAACATTTTAAATATTGTTTTGAGGAATTATGTCTATATGGATATGGATGGTTGCAAAAAAGTTATTTTGTGAAATTGGAAATGTGATATTGTTACAGATATTAAGGATTGACTTTGAAATACATAAGTTATCTGTTTTGGAAAATATTATTAATGAATATTTTCTATTATTTGGAAAATGAAGCAATATATGTTTATTTGGTATAGAATTCAGGTTAGAGCAATAAAATACTATTATGAGATTTTTTTCCCCCTACTTGTTAACAATTCTAGTATTATTAGACATTTTCTGTAAATCAGTGATATCGACATAGATCATAGTCATATTTAGATTCTTAGCATTGGGAAAGCACTCTTTTAGGATGGTTTCTTTTTATTTGTTTTCTTAGGTTTGCTCATTTCTGCAGTTTTTAAATTTGTCTTTTATTGTTATCCCAAAACTTCTTGGATGAGAAACGAAACATCTTCAGAGAAAAACAAGAAAGTCCAGTTGCCTCTTGAAAAAAAGCACCTTTGGGACAATCATGACCTGGATGACTGAGAATCTCCTTAGACATTCTTTTATTGTTATTTTTTTTTAATTTTGTACAATCTGGCTCTAAAGTTCAATAAAATGTATGATAATAACATTTTAAGGTCTCGCTACGCAAAATCATGAGCACATTTTGCTAAATATTCTGATCATCTGGAACAAGTAAAGAGAAGAGAAAACTTATTTTTTTTTAAATGCCACAGATATCAAAGTGATCTTGATAACCCTAAAATATCCATTTATATTCCTTCCTGGCTACCTTTTAGTTTATGAGTGGGAGACTATTGCATCTCTAATATTCTTTGGTATGCTTGTGCAGTGATCCAGATTCAAAGGGGAAAATATGATTTGTAGCGTACAAGGGTATTGGGGTCACCTCTGTCCTTAAAGATGCTGCATCTTTCTCTGGGATCATCACTTGATTTAATTTGATTTAAAGGAGGTGCTAGCAATGGCAAAATGACAGACTCTAAATCACCTTTTCCCCTTCAAATCCGGGATTGCTGTACAGTCCTTTTCTTTTGTTATTGTTATTCCTTTAAAAATGCAAGAACATCAAGTGAAGAGTGAGAGTGAAGCAAAATTGTGCTCTATAAGCATCTTGCTTACAGCTTGATAAAAAGCTTGAATTAAATTCCTTCCTTCTTTCACATCTAGTGTAACTTAAAAAAAAAGTGCTAAGTACGGAATATAATACATCTGATCATGCAAGCCTGTGAATGATTACTAATAGATGCCTCACCAAATTCTATGATTTGTATAGGGATGTAGGCAGCATTTCAGCCCCTTGAGACTTTTTGCACATAGCCTAAGGTAAATTGAATTTTATAAGCTTATTAAATACTATGTGTATTCATTTAACTTGACCATTTTAGCTTTTTTCAGTGAAGGGGGCAGTTATTTAAAATATATGTCTAAATATAATGATCACGTTGGAAGGAAAATCCATCTGGTTCAGTTCCAAGCTGGGAGAAAGATGCTGTAAGTAAAATGGAGGCTGGAGGCAGATTGGAAAGAAGGTCCATTTATTGATGAACAGAACCACCAAGGTTTGTGGTTCTGGGGCAGCTGACAAAATGGAGTTGAGAGTGGATGGGTTTTTATACCTTCAGATTCCTATGGGGTCACATAGGGGTCATGGCTGGTTCTATAGGCAAAAAGGGAAATGTAAACCTTAGGTGTTTGTCTGAGCTAATTTTGTCAACCTTTTGTTTGTTGCTTATCTGAGTTTCTGTCTTGACCCAGTCTTTCTGAATGATTATCAAATCTGCCTTTCTAAAAGCTGGCCTCCTCAGTTTCTGCTTGGGGGCAGGGAGGCTGCTGCTGGTTTCTAGGGGAAATATTCTGCCTTTTTAATATTTCCCAAAATATTTCATTCTTCGGGGGTGGGTCCTTCCCACAGCACAAAACACAAAAAATAGAGGAAAGAATCCCTCCATTGCCATACTTCCATACTTTTTAACAGCCTTTGTGATAATGCTTCTCCCATGGTTTCTTACAGCCCAAAACCATTGTTAATAAACATAATAAGAAACATAGAGGAAGGTAGGAGGGGGAAAAAAAGGAAATGCTTTTTTCTTCTTCTATTCGCATAGTAGATAGACCAGAATTTCAAGTCCGGTGTCAGTGCTGAAATAAGCCCTTTATAGTTTTTCAAAAGCTTTCTATTACTGCAAATTAAAATTTTATTCTTCTATTTTAGTCACAGGGAGTTGGAGAACTTGTACTGAATTCCCTTTTTATAAAGGTGTTAGAGAGGGCTAGTTCCAGGACCAAGGTCCAGTGGGAGGAGTTAGAACATAATTCTTAGGCTGAACTGAAACCAGGGACTTTAAAGGGGAATGGATATCTTATAACAGAATAAGGGAAAAAGTAGAATGCTTCACCAAGGAAAATGTAACCAAAATAAATTTGTCCCTTGAAACCAATTGTAAAAATTATAAACAAATGAGATCTTGTAGAAAAACAACAACAACAAAGGACAAATTTTCTGTGACATATTAGATGTCAAGATCACTTGAAGGACGTAGAAGGGAGTGGTACCAATTCATAGAATAATAGGGCCAGAAGGGATCTTGGAGGTCTTCTAGTTGAATTGCCTGCCCAAGAGAGGAGTCCTTATGCCATTCCAGAAAAATATTTTCTTGAAAACCGCCGGTGATTGAGAACCCACAACTCCAGGAGACAAGCCGTCTCATTGTTTAATTGTTCTCACCATCAGGAATTTTCTCCTTAGTCCCAGGTAGGAACTCTCTTTTCTCCATTGTTTCTTGTCCTACCCTCAGATGTTTGGGAGGATAAACTGACCCCCATTTTCTGTGACAGCCCCTCAAGTATGAAAGACAGCTATTATGTCACCCCTAATTTTTTAGAGCTACCTAATTCCTTTCACTATTTATTATACTGTTTAGCCTCTTAGCCAGAGAAAAACAACAACAATGACTGGTATCATCTTTGTTGCTCTTCTGTGCATTCTTTCTAGGGTCTTAGCATAACCTTGTAGAGATCCCTTCAGTTCCAAATTGGGCTTATATCTCCCTCTTTCCAAATACATTTCTTCCCTTGGCTTAGAATAATTTCACCAATACTTCTATTTCTTAAATAAATAAAAAATATGTGGGGAGTTGAGGGGAGAACAAGTGTGAAAGATAAATATTCCTGACCGGGTTCAGGTTGAAAGGCTAGCTTACAAAATGTTGCAGTCATAAAATGGTAATTCAGAATGGTTTGGTGGATTGATTAGAGTATTGCGTGACCTTTAAACTGATTTTACTCAAAGGAAAATTGCAAGAGTCATAGGGCATACTAGGATAAAGAAACAATAATCAGACTATATTTTTCAAAGATGTAAATGTCCCTAGATGTCTAAATATGCTTTTTTTTTTGTATCCGCAATTCTCCATACAATGCCACTTTATTGTGAAGTTCTTTATAGTAAAGATATTGAAATCACCAAAATGTGCTTTTCTATGGCTTTATTAACAATAATTATGACAATATAAAGAGAATATTGGGACTCTTCCAATATAACTAATTGATTATAGGATCCAAATTGTTGGGGGGAATATGCTGACTCTGTAAAAACCGTTTAGATAGGGCTGCAAAGCACTGTAAAGTGGTATATAAGTCTAAGTGCTATTGCTATTGTGTTACTTATTTCAGGTGAAAATGTAAAACCCATGGGCTTGTTTTATTGCCAGATTAAAGTGCTTTTCTTCCATTCTCAGGTTAGCAGGAAGTTGTTTTGAGATTAGTTGTTTTGTTCCCTTAGGCTATCTGTGATTCAGAAATGTGTTTCAAGAGTGGAGTTATCCCCATATTAACTAATGGGGAGTAATTCTTTCTAGCAATTGCTGGATTCGCTGTCATTCCTTCTGCTGAGTGGTGGGAAACAATTGCGGAATTCCAAGAACCCCCCCACTTTAGAGTTGACATTCAATGCTTTTCATTGGTTGGTTGGTTACATAGAATTATGTGGAGAAGGAATCCCGAAACAAGGGCTGGACTAGGAGGGATCTCTCTAGATCTCTTATGCTCCAGTCATAAGCTGACAGGACATAAGTGACTTTATGAAGGGCTTCCTGATGCAGAAAGGAGCACAACTGGCACATCAGATGAAGCTGTGCAAAGCCCCCCTTGGACATAGCTATCACCTGCTCTTTGAGCAGGAGCTCCAGGACCCCCAGATTGCATACAACTTTGATATTTTCCCATCCAAACACGTTTTCCCATCTGAGTTTGATTTCCCATCCAACAGTATCTCTATTTTCCACAGAAACTCAGTCTCGGTAGAGTTGAATCAAAGTTGATTCCTTCCCACTGAAGCCTACACAGCAGAGAAGCTCAACAGCCTTACTTGGCTGCTCTGGGATCAAAAGGTATGTTTGGATATCATCAGCATTTGAATGGCACCAAACTCTAAACTGATGAGTGATCTTACCTGACTTTTTCACGTAGGCATTAAACAGGAGATGGGAAGAGTGTTAAAGCTGTGACACTCCACATTACAGAGGCTTAGGAGACACTCCATCCTCTCTTCCAATGCCCATTGAAAATGGAGGAAGAGAACTATTGTGAAACAGTTCAATTTTCAACTTCCAAGAGCAGGTCCAGAAAGATATTGCAGTTAACAATACTGAAGGCGATTGGTAACTCAAGGAGAATGTGGATGGATTCACCACCTCCACCGTGGTTGCACCACTGATCATCAATAAGTGCATCCAAAGCTTTCTCAGTATTGGATCTTGATTGAAATGACTCTAAATGACTCAACTGCCAGCTGAACACCTGCTCAACAACTTTTCCTGCAAAGGAACACAGGATGGTAATTACTGGGTCCAAACCTTACCAAACCTAGCCTCTTGAGGAGGGGGAACATTACCTCCTTGAACTTCTAAAATTTAAGCCATGGGAATATTCATCTCTTGATCTCGAGAATATATAAAACCGGATTATCAATATTCCCACATCAAAGGATATTTGAAATTCTCTAGATTTAAAAGGTCTCATATTTAACATTACACTGTTTTCATATTTCAGATGAAAAGTATCTTTGAAGAAAAACATGCCATGAAGATATGGTCTAACCCATATTCATGCTCCTGCAAAGCAGACCGGAAAGGAATTTCTATGTAGATCTACTTAAATATGAAACTTAGTATTTAGTTTAACTAAGTTTGAGATAAAATGTATCAAGATTTATTAAAATTAATATCCTCTTAGATTGGTGTATCCCCCCCTGAACAAAAAAGAGTATTGAACCAGGTGTCTGGCTTCTCTCACATCAGCCCAGATAAAAAAATAACATCGTGGCAGTTCCCAACAACTGGAGAGGGGAGACCCATTCCCTCAGCAGAGGTTATAGGAAAGTTGGAGTGAAACAGACAGCTAATCCTGCTAGGGTTGTTTATTAGCTACTCTCAAAGATACTTTGAGTTGTCTGCATGAGAAGTCTTGGGTACCTAAAGCTGACTGGGGATGAGATGAAGGTGACATAATGAGGAGATGTTCCTGAGAAACAACCATGTCTTCAAGGCTCAACAAGAAGTATGTCGTGATGAGACTGAAGTGGAGGAATGATAACTCAACTGATAACAATATAATAGCTTCAATCAGTTGTATTTAGAATAATTCTTCAAACCATGAATTACTGAGTTGAGAGAAACTATTCTCATCATTAAATATCTTCAAATACTTTCAACCTAATAATACTGGCATGTTCATTTTAATTGGTTAATTAATCATATGAGAAATGAGAAAATGAATCAATCTGAACTATTAAACTAAACCAGAAACATTTCCATGGGCATACTTTTCTAATGATTTGTAAGATTAATATTTACTGATATCTAATACAGTTTCTTAAACATGAACCAGACGTATAAAATAATCTTCTGTTTCTGATTGATAAGTCAATACAAGGAGGACCTTAACAAATCACTCAGGAGTTTGATCTCATGCAGCTAAGAAAGAATGTTATATATTGCAAGCCTTTCAAACTAATAAGCATTATTTCAAGGTAGAAAGGTTTTTATCGGTTATAGCATATTAAATTAATTTTCAAGTGTATACTTCCCATATTTCTTTTTCTTACATTTGTCAGAGATGCTACAGTCGTACGCTGTTTATTAAGAGGAGAAACTTTTGGTCAACTACTTCACAATTGTTAATGTGAATCCAAAAATATGCAGAAGAGTCCATTAAACTTGGGTTACATGTGCATTTCCTAATAGGGGCTATGTTTTAGCAGCGGCTTTAAAAATATTGTATGCTATTTAGCAGACACAACTTTAAATATATTAATTATACATTAATACATAACATACAATCTGGCTAGAGGCTAATAGCATGGATATCAAGAGCTAACCAACTGCCTCAAATCTGGGAGATGTTCTCTTAGAAGTACATTATTCTGCTTTGTTGAAGAATTAGAGCAGTGTTGGCAACTCTAAGATTTGTGGAGTTTATGCTGGTTGGGGAATTCTGGGGGTCCTCACAATGTAAAGTTGCCAAGGTTGAGAAATGCTGGATTAGAGAATTGGGGGGCAATCCAACTCTATTGACATTCTATGTCAGGTCTTCCCTCTCCTCCTTTCACAAGAAAGCAGAACTCTTGAAATGAAGTATTTCAAACAGGATACTTTTATTGAGCAGAAGAGATAGCAGGACAAAGTGAAAGCAACTTCTAAAATTCTACAGACGATACAGTTAGATCTAAGGCACTTCAAATCCCTCCCCGTGGTGTGATGGGTCTGAGCCAGTCCACAGGTGTGTAGATGTTATGGAAATGGTCGTCCTGAAGAATAGATAACTAGCCTCTAGCTGGCTTTTCTCAGGAAATCGAACGAAAGTGGGAAAGGAAAGTGTACAAAAAGAAAAGTTATGCAAGATCCCCCCTGCCTCCATCGGTTGAATGGCAGTATCACTTTTGGGGATCTGACACTCTATTTTGCTAACAGTGATTTTTGTACACAAAGCAAAGTATAGCAAAGTGGCGTGGCTGTTTCTTAGCTTTATTTTCAAGAGGCACACTGATCAAACTCTTGACAAACAGATCACTCCTTCCAATCTACACAGCCTGAACAGACATGTGATTTAGCAGGAAGGAAAGCAAGCAAGCAAGCAAGCTATAATGTGCTATTAATCTTCCCCACCCAATAATTTTGCTTTTACTATCTGAATAATTTTCTTAGTTAGTAAAATCCTTTCAGGGGTTTTAATAGGTTTTCCCCATAGGTTTCTCAGGACATAACTGTTTTGTTGGGAAAACAATAAATGTTACAAGGAGATACTAAATAAAAGTCCATTTTGCTTTTGCTAAATGCTTAGTAGAGAAAAACAAATAAATGCTTATGTTTATATTATATGCCATGCTTTACACTAGGGAATGCCAAAGGGGGGGGGGATGTTTTTAAAAAGGTGAGTTGGAACGTGATTTTATAAACAGCAGATCAGGGTCAATGCAAAATTAAAGCAACAAACTATATTTTTGTAGTACGGGTTGTTACATGCTAGAATCTCTTTTGTATATTTGTGTGTTGTATAAGAGGTCTCACATAGTTCTTTTCACTGCCAATTTGCTAGACTGTGTGATAGCACAGCTCCTTATTGCATTGTGTGTGACCTCTATGACTAAATTTTAAGCCACAAAGGAGGAATTAACACTTTTATCCTTGGCGTGATTCCCTCCTATCACTATTCTGAGCTTTGATTTGAAGGGTATTCAATCAATTCGCTCCTTTCAATTGAATTTTCAGATTGAATCACGAAACTGATTAACTGTGTTGGATGTTCTGAATAATTTTGATCCGATATCTGCTATGGATTTGAGAGTTTGAATCTTGGATGATTTGCATAGCCTTATTGTGTGCTTCAAGTTCACAACTCTGTTTTACTTTTATTTTTTCCCCCATACAACCATAAGAAGAACAGAAGCTTCCACCATCTCTTTTAAATTAACTGAAGGTCCTGTGACATTCAGTGTGGGAAACCTTAGTTAATTAAAGTGTGGTTTATTATTTGCCAAGGATTCTACAATCAGCATAATCTCAGAACCAGGAGTAGAGCAAGATATTCAGAGACTTACAGAACATTTGAGGCATGTTCATTTGAACATTGAGCATGCCAATTCGATTAGGATCAGTTGCGTAGATTATTACACATTGTAATAATTTGTCAACAGTTGTATGCAGATAGTCCATGACTTACAACGGTTCAATTAGTGACCATTTGAAGTTATAATGGCACTGAAAAAAGTGACATGACAATTTTTCACACTTACGATGCAACAACCCATAGTTATATGATTCAAAATTTGGATGCTTGGCAACTGACATGTATGCATGATGGTTGCAGTGTCCCTGGGTCACATGATTACCTTTTGTGATCTTCTATCAAGCAAAATCAATGGGAAAGTCAGATTCCCTTAACAATCATGTTACTAAGTTAACAACTGCAGTGATTCTCTTAACAACCGTGGCAAGTTAGTAACTGGCTGATCAATCACACTCAACGTGTAGTCCTCAGTGGAACTGCATCTACATGTACTCTTCAACATCTTCACCAATGATTTGGACAAGGGGATGGATGGGGAACTCACCAAATTTGCAGGCAACACCAAGCTAGCAGGAATAGCCAACACTCCAGAAGATAGGTTTAAGATACAGAAGGATCTTGACAGACTTGAACATTGGGCACTATCTAACAAAATGAAATTCAATTGCAGAGGTTCTACATTGAGGCAAGAAAAACAAAATGTACAGGTAGAGTATATGTGGTACCTCACTCAATAGTAGTAACTGTGAGCGGGATCTTGGAGTCCTAGTGGACAATCATTTAAATATGAGCCAGCAGTGTGCTGCAGCTGCCGGAAAAGCCAACACAGTTCTAGGCTGCATAAACAGAGGGATAGAATCAAGATCACATGAAGGGTTAATACCACTTTATA
>JANHFL010009045.1:70828-83784 GCA_032468155.1 Oxyrhabdium leporinum | reverse complement strand
GAGAGAGAGAGAGAGAGAGACAGAGAGAGAGAGAGAGAGAGAGAGAGAGAGAGAGATGCTGTTTCACATATAGACACACACACACACACACACACACACAATACACACAAACATAAACAAAGAGAATGACCATAGAAAGGATTTCCTCAAAATGTCTTCTCAAGAAGTGTAATAGAAATATAGAAAACGTTTGTAGAGAGGATTGCATTATGAATGTAGGATATAATTTAAGGCATATCACCGAGCCATCTCTAAACTAAGATCAGAACTAATTCATGCTCAGTTCATCAAAATGTTCTATTCTCTTGTGGAACAAAACCCCATCAAACCAATTGAGATACTGAAAATAAAAATGCTTGGATGAGTTCTAGTTGAATTATAATACAGAGAGTTTCTTTCAAACAAACGTGACCTCTGACATTCATCCACTTGGAGGCCCCAAGAAAACAAGTCAACAACATGGAAAAAACAATAATGACCTAACTAGTTGCATGAACAAGAAAATATACTGCAGATATTATCAAACATCTAAAAGCAATATGTGAAGACTATTACCTACTGTCATTAATTATTTTAATAATACAGAGCATATAGAAATCAAATATAAAATACTGGGTAAAAATAATTATGTGGTTGAATTCTGAATAAATTGACATTTATCGCATCTAAATTATTTATTTATTTATTTGATTTATATGGCCATTCATTTTACATACATGACTCAGTATACTTTTTAGAATGTTGTGAATGATAGTATTTTGTTCTGTGAACTGAACATTATGAAGTCATTCAAATTGCTAATCTGCCTCCAGTAAATTCACCAAGTCCATTTGGGGGAGGGGGAGGGGCTTTGAAGACAAATTAGTATTCTGTAATACATTATTAGAGCATGTGCTGATTTCAGTAGTTTAAAGATAACATGCCAGTGTTTCTACTCATTAAACATTCTAAGTTCCAACGGACAATATGAAATATTGAAACATTTGTTTTTTGAATTATTTTTCAACCCTCTCCTATTTTTCTTGTCATTCAAATGACTTGAAGAAATATAATGTGGAACTTCCTCCAATTCTTCTTCATAGATTTAACTGTCCCTCCTCCTCCTCCTCCTCCTCCCACCAAGATGAGAGCCATCTGCTCTATTGGGTGTGCAGGATTGTTTCATGCAGTTGTATCTTTTAACTTTTAGGGTTATTTTCTTACTCCTTTCTGATTTTTCATTATCTCAATGCCTGTTGTATTTTTAGTTTGGAATCCGATTGCTGCCACTCCTGCCGAGAGGCTCACCTTAATTATTCCCACAGGAAAGCAAAATTCATGCTCCAAATGAGCTAGCTCACATCACACAACTTGCTCTTTTTTTTGCATTCTACAGTATGTATTTTTAGCATCTTTACTGAGAGCAGAGTGCAAATTGGTCAGCCATTGGAGAGCAGGGGATTGTTCTTCAGACTATACCTGTGCAGCTTTTTCCACTATAATTGTGTGATTGAGACAGAGAGACAGACAGTATCAAGCCATATCCTGACCTTGGAGATCAACTCCTATGTGATAACAGAGAGAAAAGATGAAACATGTGGAATGAGTATGTTGCAACAAAAGTAAGGACTCCAATGAAACTTTGGTAATGAGAATTGAGGAAAGAACTGCAGAACCTCTGGAGATGAAGATACAGGTAGTCCTAGATTTACAACCATTTGTTTCGCGATCTTTTGAAATTACAACAGCACTGAAAAAAGGGACTTACAACCAATCCTTACAATTATGACCATCAGAGCATCCCACGATCATGTGATCACAATTAGGGTGCTTGGCAACTCATATGTATTTATGATGGTTGCAGTGTCCCAGAGTCCCACAGGTACCATTTGCAACCTTCCCAATTGGCTTCCAACAAGCAACGTCAATGGAGTGAGCCAGATTCACATTACGCCCCCATGATTCACTTCACTGCAGTGATTCGTTTAAGAATTGTAGCAAAAAAAAAAGTCATCAAATCAGGTGCAACTCATTTAACAACTGCCTTATTTAGCAACAGAAATTCTGGTCCTAGTTGTGGTTGTAAGTCAAAGTCTATTTGTATGTTTAAGGAAGATTGTTGTTGAAACTAGCATCCATCGAACAGGAGACATCAGAGCTTGTCCAAGTTGAAGAATAAGATTGAACATTGAAAAATCAGTCAGATTGGCACTTAGCTTTCATTTAATCATCAGGATCAAGGCAGTGTTCTTCATCTCAAGGAAGCACCACGGTTTAGGAACCAAGGTTTAGTTTAGAGGACTCTGATCAGGCTGTATCAGAACTGAATTAGATGGCAGGTATGAAATTGGGTTTTGGTTACAATAGTGACATCCTGGCCAAAATGCACCAAGACTGACTGGTATTGTCCTTACTCTTAGAGGGGTAGACCATATGTGGCTTAGTATATGGGACTAGTAACTTCTTTCTAGTAACTTCTAGTAACTTCTTTTATATGTTCTCTTTCTCATTAAAAAGCATTATGTGAAAGGATTGAAGTAGGGAACCATCAACAATATGACCAGGACATATAAAAGAATCAAACTTAAAATATAAGAGAAATAAATAGTGAGATGTATAATTAAGTAATGAAAGAAAGTTAAATGATATGGTGTGTCTGAAAAATAAAAAGAAAGAGAAAGGATCCCAATAAAGATAGTCTGATTTTATCGAACAAAGTGGATAAATGCCTGCAGAAGACTGAAGGTCTACTGTATGTTTGCATATCAATGAAAAAGTTAAAATGTATGTCGGGAATTTGTGACATTTAGGTTGTAGTTTTGTATAACAAGTAGTATTCATGGTTTGGTCATAGCTTCATTTCACACCCCAGCAATTGATAATAATGGAAGAACAAGGGACGCATTTGTAGAAAAAAATGCAATTGACAGTTTTTATTTTTCTCTTTCATTTATTCAGACATCAACAGACTCTAAGATTTATTTGACACTATGCAAAAACCCATAATAGTGTGTAAGAAGCAGTAATTTGATTTATTGCCTTTCTGTTAATCATGCCCAGACTAACCATTTCTCTTCTTATAAATAAAGCTTTTTCTGAAGGCTTAGAATGTCTCCTTGAATTAAAGTATATGAGTATCTAGTTATCAAATCCTTCTCTCCTCTTAGAGTTAAACATTAATTACTCTGGGCTAGCACTCCCTTGGACTAGCAGCACAATAGCTTCCTGATCTTTATTATTAGACTCATCTCCATGGAGCCAATCTGCTTCCCATCAAATTGATCTTACCATCCATTTTCTTTCTTCCGTGGTCTTCTTCTAGCTGCCCTAGAACATCCTCTTCTGTGCATCGTCCTTCTGAAACCATAGATTCAGCAGCTAAACCTATCAAAATTTATCATGTTTTGTTGGCCACCTCCTTCCCTTCCAAAGACCAGTCTAGTCTGATTCTAGTGAGAAGGACTAGGGGTGACATGATAGCAGTGTTCCAATATCTAAGGGGTTGCCACAAAGAGAGGGTCAACCTACTCTTCAAAGCACCTGTAGGCAGGACAAGAAGCAATAGATGGAAACTAATCAAGGAGAGAAACCAACCTAGAACTAAGGAGAAATTTCCTGACAATTAGAACAATTAATTGGTAGAATGACTTGGCTACAGAAGTTGTAGGTGCTCCAACACTGGAGGTTTTTAAGAAGAAATCAGACAACTATTTGTCTGAAAGGGTACATAGTTTCCTGCTTGAGCAGAAGGTTGGACTAGGAGACTTCCAAGGTCCCTTCCAACTCTCGTATTCTGTTAATTAATTAATACCAAACCTAGCTTACTTTTCTTCCCACTAATATATCATTTCCCTTCCCAGGAAATTTCTGTGCAAGTGTCATTGTTCTTTCCTTACATCAATACTTTTCCTAGGCTAAATTGCCATCCTGTACTCAGGAGAGTAGAAAACTAGGCTGGGTAGCATATGACAGTACCATACTTTTTCCATTCTGTCCTAAAATTTGCTGTAAGGTTTTTGTTTTGTTTTTTCATTTAGAAAAGATGTTTAAAGGGAATAGGCTTCTTCCTTGGAATGCTTTTCATGAAAGTGGAGTTGTCTCTGGGTTGCTGAATGCAGTGAGTGGCATATAATGGAGATAAAGCAGGTGTGAGAAAAAATAAAATAAACTGCTTAAGTAAATGGATACCATTAAGTAGTCAATCAGGCATTCTCTTGCTTAGCAGCAAAAGAAGGCATTTGTCCACAGTAAGAAAGACACTTGTCTACAATACACTGTCTTTCTGGAAGAAACCAATGAGCCTAGAAGCAGAACTGGAGATATTCTTAGGTGAATATCTTTTGAGTGATGCTAAAAGATCGAGTAGCATGCAATGGAAGCATATCAAGTCCTACAATTCTACTTCAAAATAGAATTAACCATGCTTGGTACCTGAATAAAAACAAAATAACCAAAGTATCAGATAACCATTTCAAATACCCTCAAAGATTGTTTTTTCTGTTATTTATTTTGCTATAAAATTGTAATATTGGTGGGATTCCCGGTTTATATGCCCTATTCGAGAGATGGGCAGCGTACACATTGAATGAATAAAAATAAATAAATAAATAAATAAGCAGTCTATATGTAGAAAATTTGGGACTCTGCATTGTTGGTTGAATGATACTGCGTTATCAAATTAGTATGGATTCTTAGCAAATGTATAAATACATCTTCTCTGTTCCTAACTATATCCTTTCAATGTGCACACATCACCTTGAACTCAGCTCTGCATTGTAGCAATTACAAAATATATTTTATGGTTTATAGGGGAGTTGAGAGAAAGAGATTACTGAGATGCAAAACCATTTTCATTTTAACTTTTAGTTTTGAAAATAAAAATTACACAGCTAAAATCTGCCATTTTTATCGCATTTGGTCTGTAAGCACACTATAATGGCATAATCTCAGGGCTCTGGGGCATATGGGAGTTTTGGCTCCTGCCTACTCTGTTATAAATAAGCCAGATACAAACATTGTTTGCTAGAATATCCTTTTACCTCCCTGTGTTTCCACTCTAATACCTTTTCCCTTTCTCAGTGAGATCCCATTATTGATGTATGTCTTGCCAAAAGAGATCTAGAAATATAAGAAAATTGAACATTGTGATTATAACACTCAACAATAACTGATCAGGTACCAAACAATTAATTTGTAGCCTAATATTCGAACCATAGCAATGGTATTTCTGTTAACCCGCAGTTTTTTTTTCTACAATTAACATCAGACAGACAGAAGACAGACAGAAAGATTATACCTATCCTTCCTTACCAAAATGATCTCTCTTTTTCTGTTGAGACATAGCCTGTCAGCTGAAAACTTGTTTTTAAATGTGAAAGGTGAGCAAAATATATGTCCACTGGAACTGATTCAGCACTCATATTCATTGACCTCTAGGAAAAAGAGAAGGACATATTCAGAAATGAGGTTCATCCTAATACCGTATGTGCTGTCAGCATTCAAGACAAGAAGACATTCTTATCTACAGTTAAGAATAATGTTTTCTGCCTGAACTTAAAGCATGTTGATTGGAAATATATCCCACTTAATTCAGTGAAAAAGATGAACTGCTCTTGGATATTCGACTCTGCCATTTGGATATAAATCCTAAGTGGCAACCTAGGATTGCAGGGAAGCTCCAATCTCCTCTTGTTCTGAGAGCTAGTCCCGGAGTTTCCTGATAATGAATTCTGAGAAATGAGTCTCAGAATAGTTCAAAATGCAAAAAAAGAGAGAGAGAATAACAAGCACTCAAATGTTTCCTTTTTATGCATGCATGTTCTACTGTATTGAGATATGTACTGTATATTAGGTAAATTAGCAGCGAATATGTCCTGCACACTTAATATAGACTGTCAATGGTGGTGTATATATCAATTTCATCATTCATCATTACCTTCTCTGGGTTTATTTGTTATATTTACTGCCCTGGGATCTTTTATTTTTATTTTTTTTAATCTCAGAAAATCTAGGGATCAGAAATTGAACTATGTAAAATAATTTAAGGAACGGACAAGCCAGGAAGCTCTATTTGGATGAGTGGGAAAACGCTTCTGTGTCTGCCATTGTCTGCTCCATTCATCAAAACGACAAAAGCAGTGCTGCATCTTTGCATCACACACTCTGCCACTTTGGGACAAGGGTGTGATATGACAATGGACATACTAAAGGATTTAATGGTGTGATCCTGCCTTAATCAGACTGACCCATTCAACTACATCACTGCTTCTGGGTTTTGTGTGTGCATTTCTCGGAGTAGGAAGAACAAAATAGGACCCAATAAAGCAGCATGAAGCTGTATTCCCTAAATTTAGATCAAATGTGTAACCACGTGGTCCTTTTAATTTTACAGATTTTACAAGCAGATCCAGATCCAGATCCAGATTTTACAAGCAGATCTGAATTGGACCTCCCCACTCCCTTCATCAGGAGGGGCATGCTGCTGCAGATCCCATCAACCAAAGTATTGTTTATGGAGATTCTCCGTCATCCAGGTCATGGTTATCCCAAAGGTGCTTTTTCAAGAGGAAAAAAGGACTGCCTGTTTTTTTTCTTCAGATGGCCTCTGTGTCAAAATTGAACAGCCCTCTCTCAACAGAGGGGGAAAGATACAAAATCATCTATCTCCAGTCCACAACACAGCAGTTCCAAGAGGGCACCCATTTGCACTACTCCTGTGTCGTCAGGATTTGTGCCCACCCTGTTGACACAAATAAACTTCCTGGTGGCCTCAGTGACTCTCTAACAGAATGCAGAATGTCTGTAAGGAATATGAATCCTTCCATTCCCTACCATCCAGTCAGAGCTGAAGAAACTTCTTGGATGAGAAGTGAAACATCTTCAAAGAAAAATCAGAAAACCCAGTTGCCTCTTGAAAAAGTACCTTTGAGAGAGCCTATGAATTGTGGTCGGCATTGTCCAGGAGAAAATCCTTTTCTGCTGTGGCTCCCACCTCTGGAAGTTTGTGCACCTCAAGGTGAAATATGCCCCCACCTTCTTAGCCTTTTGAATGGCCCTGAAAACTTGGTTCTGCCAATTGACTTGGGGCTCAAGGGGGTCGTTTCATTCTTAACAAAATAACAGAATAACAGAGTTGGAAGTGACGTTGGAGGTCTTTTAGTCCAAACCCTGCTCAATCAGGGGACCCTATACCATTTCAGACAAATGGCTGTCTAATCTCTTCATACAAACTTCCAGTGTTGAAGCACCCACAACTTCTGAAGGCAAGCTGTTCCATTCATTAATTGTTCTCAGTGTCAGGAAATTTATCCTTAGTTATAGGAGAAATGGAGATGGCTGGTAGATTAGCAGAAGATGCCATCTCCACCCCATTTATGTATCGGTTCTTTTCTTCCACTTTGTTGTTAATTTTAAAGTTTTAGTTTTCAATGCCTAATGTTTTAATCTTTTAAACTTTCTAATTGACTCATACTGTTATAGAACACACAATAATATCTGGCAACCTACATTTGATGACTGCTAAATAGTGCCTCTCTCCTGGTGGCCAGTCTAAGTGAAAATGTTACACAGAGTACAGAATGGATAAAAGAGAGGAAACCCCACCCCCATTGCTAGGGATGGTAGTAGTGGAAATTATTTAAAACCCTGTACATGGGAGCCTAACATTCATATCTATCTCTTCTGAGAGCTTAGGGGAAAATAGACTATATATGTAGTACCATTCTGATAGACTCTATAGGTTTCAGAACTAATTCTAACAATGCAATATTCAGCTAATTGCATATCAATTAACCAGATATGTAGATATAAATAATTTCCAGATTTCTGTCCTCTCATTCCAGACTGACACATTTATTTATTAAATTTATATTTGTCTTTCTTTTCTTTTCTTTTTGTGAGATGGGGAAGCACACAAGTATAGAAATGTGGCTGTGACTAAAGAATTGTCATGAAACATTACACACAACAATATTAAAACTTTTGAAACAGAAGAGCTGAATTTACATTGCAAATGCATTCATTCTGATAATCATAAAATATACTTTTAAGATTTTCTGAATTAGAAAAACTTTCAAACATTTTGGTTTTTTTAAGAGCACCATAAAAGCATAGTAATAGAGAATAGAAATACATCCATACATTGCTTCAATGCTCGATCAATTCTTTCTGCCTTTAAAAATTCACTACTTCTGGGAATTGAGAAAGATATTTGGTGATGTGTGGCATCAGACTTACCTTTCAACAGGCTTATCTTTCAACAGTGCAAAGCACTCTATGTTTTCAGGATAAACATGGATTTTGATGCTTTGTGGTACATATTTTATGAACCAAGATATATTCACCTGAAATCCCCAGCTAGAGTTCAGGGATACAGCTGCACATAAAAATCATCCTTGCCAATTGTCCTAAAAATTTAGCTAGGTTAACAAGTTGAGGGATGAAAAGAAACATAAAATTCAGTTCAAATCAAATATTTATTGCTCTCTAGGACCAACCTGGAAGGCTTCAACCAGGAAATAAAAAAACAAACAAACAAACAATAGTGTTAAACTCTAAATTAAAAACCATGAGCTTAAAATTAATTACGTGAATACTGAGATCGTACATAGACTAATACAGGTTCAATATACTTCTAAAGCAAGATGTGAGAATAGCAATAGCACTTAGACTTATATACCGCTTCACAGTGCTTTACAGCTCTTTCTAAGCAGTTTACAGAGTCAGCCTATTGCCCCCAACAATCTGGGTCCTCATTTTACTGATCTCAGAAGGATGGAAGGCTGAGTCAACCTTGAGCCTGGTGAGTTTTGAACTGCAAAATTGCAGTCAGCTGGCAGTCAGCAGAAATAGCCTGAAGTACTGATTCTAACCACTGCGCCATTGCAGATAATGTATGTTCCCTCATATCAAAAGTTAAGTAGCAGTGATATTTTTTTTCAAATGATTTCCTTGTGTTTTTATTTCATTAAAATCCACTGGAAAATTATTCCTTTTGCAACTATGGCTGTGCACAAAATTTTTGGGTAGTGAAAAATGTGATAGTTACCACATTTTGTTCTATAATTTCTTATTTATTTTGATGTATGATAATTTATAATTTATTTCAAATGAGAAGAAAGTTTCTTGGCAACCAAATAAGGCAGACACAGACTTCAATGGATAATTAGAATTGCAGAAAAAACAATTGCTACCAACCTGTCTTCCATTGAAGACCTGTATACTGCCCAAGTCAAAAAGAGGGCTGTGAAAATATCTACAGACCCCTCACATCCTGGACATAAATTGTTTCAACTTCTACCCTCAAAACGACGTTATAGAGCATTGCACACCAGAACAACTAGACAGAAGGACAGTTTTTTCCTGAATGCCATCACTCTGCTAAACAACTACCGTATTTTTCACACTATGTAAAAATGTAAATGTAATGTAAAAAATAAAATAAATATAAGATGTGTGTAAAAAAGTGTGTGGAAATGTCTGTGCATCTTATAGAGTGAATATTGCAGCAGGGGGAGGGGGGTTGGTATGCCACCGCTGGCGGGTAACGCTGGAGCCTTCACTGCTGAGCAGCTGATTGGCGGTTGGATCGCCATCGCCACTGCTGCCTATCACTGCCTGTTTGCCACCACCCATTTGCCGCTGCCTGTTTGCTGCCACCCATTTCCTGCTGCCTGTTTCCTGCTGCCCATTTGCCACCACCTGTTTGCTGCCTCCCATTTGCTGCTGCCCATTTGCTGCCGCCGCTGATCGCCACTGCAATGGGTGGTGGCAAACAGGCGGCAGCAATTGGCCGCAAATGCACGGTGGCAAGCACATGTGGGTGATCAGCAGCAGCGGTGAATGGCAGCAGCAAACGGGCAGCGGCAAATGGGCAGGTGGAAAATAGGTGGCAGTGAATGGGTGGTGATAGGCGGTGGCAATGGCTATCCCTGTCATCTAGAACTGCTGATCGGCAGTATTCCGGGAGACTGATCCAACCACCAATCTGCTGCTTGGCAGCAAAGGCTTCAGCGTTTCCCAGTGGCGGCAGAGCTCAACTCAGTTGACCAGTGGTGGGTGCAATGGAGTGGAGCCCTGATGAGCCATGTGCTGGGGCTGCGATAGCGTGCTGAAGCTGACCAGGCTTTTTGCTGCAAGGACACTAGCCAGAATACCGGATGGATGCTGGGAGGTAGAGGCAGATTTTTTTTTCTTGCTTTCCTCCTCTAAAGCTAATGTGTGTCTTATAGTCCAGAGTGTCTTATAGTGAGAAAAATACGTTAATTCCCACAACACTGTCAAACTATTTACTAAGACTATATTACCCCTATTCTTCTCATCCTTCCTATTACCTATCTTCTCCCATTTATGACTATAACCTTGTTGCTTGTATCTTTATGATTTATGTTGTTTTATTTAGTTTCCTAGTATGATTTGATTGCTTATTTAGTATCCTACGACTGTCACTAAGTGTTGTATCTTATGATTCTTGATAAATGTATTTTTATGTACACTAAGAGCATATGCACCTAAGTCAAATTCCTTGTGTGTCCAATCACACTTGTCCAATAAATTATTCTATTCTATAAATTATGATATTCTTACAATTATTGAGTTAGGTGATAACCAAGAGTTATTTGTAATTACATTGTGTTTTTTTTTATTCCATAGTCACTTCTTCAATGCTATTTACTTTCTCTGATTCCATGTCCTGAATTAAATTGTCAAGCAAGTCATCCTATTTTAAAATATGAGAAGTGAAGAGTTTGAAACATATTTACCTGGAATTGGCTGACACAGGCTGGGGAATCTGTTGGTGACTCCTGTGCCCCACTGTCCACCATTGACCAGTTTATTCCAGTTACTAATCTAAAATCAAGCTATTTTATGAGAGTTCAATGAAACGAAAAAAGTCAATCTGTAGCATTTGATATATGTGTGACTCTATGGGTGAAAATTTCTCAAATAGTCTTGATAGAAACATTGAATGGCATCTGCCAGCACCTGTAAAATTACAATAAGGATGGATAATTTTCCTATAATTTTCCTCAACTGAATGTTTTTTTTCAAGATTCTCTCTGAAGTTTCTCTAATTTCATTTTGTAGTTATTGAAAATGAAAGACCTTGCTCTTTTCTCTCCATTACAATCTGTGAATGTGCATGCCATACATATTGTAAAAAATATGCAGCAGATAAAAGCCCTACTTTTTTTTTTCTATTTGCCTAAAAGTGAAGGAAGCAGGAAATGAAGAGGAATATAAAGAACCCAGCTGTTAATTTTGACATGGACATTCAGTGGCTCAGTTTCTTTTCCCAGATCCTCTCATCTACATGTACTGCTTCTGTTACTAAATAAGAAACTGAAGACCATACAAAGCAATATATATATACATATAAAGCCTATGTGACAAAGGAAAAATAAGTCCACTCATATGTAGCTGGCTCATTTAGGCAAGCAGACAAATTAAATTTCAGGTGATCTTACCACTTTTAACTGCAAGCGAATTGACCTTTACTTTCGTCTGGAATGTGAAAATTATCATTCATGTATGCTAGATTATCTGTGGCTTTCTTCTGAATCAAACCCATTTTCTTTCAGCACATTTTTCATTATTTCTAAAAGGATATCTAATTCTGCTTTTCTATTCCTGGATTGGCAACTCAGCAAATGTGCCATTGTTTTAATCAGTTTTGGACATGCCTTTCTGAATCTCTAGAAAGCCAGGAGGATTCCCAAACAATGATGATGATGATGATGCAGTTTGGAAAGGCACCTTTGTACTTTTCTTTCCTAACTGGTATTGTTATTTGTTGTAAAGCTATTAAATGAAAACTAGAAAATAGTAAAACGAGCATCCTTATTATCTAGGATTCAAGAGATATTTTACTTTTCCTCTGAAATTTCATATATTATAGAGTTGAAAATGACTGTTTAGGACATTGTTTCTCAACCTTGACAATTTTAAGATCTGTGGAGTTGAAGTCTATGTACCTTAACGTTGCTAAGGTTGAAAAGCAATGGTTTAGGTTATTGTCCACCTCCCTACTCAGTGTAGGAACTTATTTTAAAGCATTCTGAAAGATGGCTGTCCAGATCTTCTAGAACCTATCCAGTTAGAAACATTTCTTGGTATTGGTTTGGCTGTTCTATGTAGCTATCTGATCTTTTCCCAAACTTTTCTTCTTCAGGATAAACAAACCTATTTTCTCAATCTCTCCTCCCAAGATTAATTTCTTCTCTAATATTGCCTTTTTATGTGGCTGTTTAATCTCTTTAATTCTTTCTTTTCTTTTCTTTTTTGCATAAAGCTTTTTTATTTTTAAATATACATCAATATTATTACAAGGACAGTGTGGCGTGTGGGTATCATTCATTTGGATACAAAAATAATATTAGTACAAATAAAAATTACTACATTGATTAAATTAACGTGATTCTGTTATTATACATATTTGTATTAGCACAGAAACCTTCGTTCTTCAATTATTAAATATTTTGTACGTCCTTCTAATAATAATATATTCTTAAACGTGCCTAATAACACTCTTTTTTCAAAAATCTGATCTTAACCTCAGCCTATCACTTTAAATGCATTATGCAAAAATATGTATAACAATATTCCCCCTATTCCTAATTTCTTAATCTATTCTAATTCTTAGTACAGCCAAATTTATTTTTTTAAAAAAAATCCTTTCTATCATCTCTCATCCTCTTAGAAGTTTCATTTCTTCACTTTTTAGCTCGCCTCCCGTATTCCTCCCTTGGGTCCTTATCTACATCTTTCATATTCAACCCAACTATTATTTCTATCTCCACTATTTTTTGCTGCTAGTCCACCTGTTGGTCTGCCAAATCCTCTGGTTTTTTCCCCCAAAAAATATCTTTCATTTTATTCCGTTCCATTTTTCTACCTCGTAGCATATATTCTCCCAACTTTATTTCACCCAACTTTATTATCTCCTCCTTCTTTTCTCCTTGTTCTATTTGTTGTGTAGT
>JANHFL010009045.1:35267-63636 GCA_032468155.1 Oxyrhabdium leporinum | reverse complement strand
AGTTTTTTCTTTAAAAATAAGATTGGCTGTATTAAAATTAGAATAGATTAAAAAAATAGAAATAGGGAGAATGTTGTTATATATATCTTTATACAATACTGTTAAAGTGAAGATTAGAAGTTAAGGTTAGATTTTGAAAAATGATGTTATTAGGCATGTCTAAAAAATGATATTAATATTGAATAATTGGAAAAAAAACCCCAACGATTGGATGTACTAAAGATAAGAATAGATTTAAAAATTAGAAATGGGGGAAATATTGTTATATGTATCTTTATATAATACTATCAAAGTGAAGATAAGAGATCCAAGATTAGATTTTGAAAAAGGTATTATTAGATATAACGTTATTACCATTAAGATGAAGTAATAAATAATTGAAAAAATGAAAAAAAAATAAAGGATTAAGCGTTGACATAGATATGTATAATAATATTAGACTATGTAAAGTTTGATAATTGTTGTAATTTTTATTTTTCTTATATCAGAATTAATGATACTCAGCCAAGACACTGTCCACACAATGATATGTATGTCTTGAAATAAAAAACAAAAAAAAAATATTTTAAAAAAAGAAGACATTGTAGCTAGCTATTTAGTGATAGCAATAGCACTTAAACTTATATATCTCTTCCCAGTGCTTTACAGCCATCTCTAAGTGGTTTACAGAGTCAGCATATTGCCCCCACAATCTAGGTCCTCATTTTACTGACCTCAAAAGGATGGAAGACTGGGTCAACCTTGAGCCAGTCTAGGTCCTCATTTTACTGACCTCAAAAGGATGGAAGACTGGGTCAACCTTGAGCCAGTCAGAATCGAACTGCTGGAGTGAGCAGTGAGTTAGCCTGCAATACTGCATTCTAACCACTGCGTCGCCACTGCTCTGGCTTTTATGGTTGTAATGTACAAGTATTAATGTTAATGCTATTTTGAAAACATACACACAATTAAAGCTAACAGTCAAAAGCACTCTAGCAGATAAATAAAGTGATTTTTAAAATCATTTTTCTCTTTCTTGTCAATCTTGTGGAAAAGCCCATTACCTTTTCAATGAGCTGTAATGAGAATACGCATGTTCCTTGCTTTTCCCTGATATATACATTCTGGTTGAAATTATTCTGTTAACTGCCTTCTGGTTGTAGTCGGCGTTATCAAACAAATGAAGTGTTTCAATGCTAATATACAAATATTTACATTCATATTAACAGGAGTTGTTTTAATAAATTAATGTTCCAGTGGAATGGACCACTTTCTTTGAATGTGAGGTAGATGATTACAGGAGGCACAATTCAAAAGAGGAATGCAAATTTCCAGTCCAGTTTTCAATTTTTTTCTAGAATGTTATTAATCGGAGTGAGCTGACTGTAGAGTTTTCACTGCTATAATCAGAGGTTGGCAAGCAGTTTGCTGGTCGCACATGCGCAAGCTACAGGGAGGCAACTGATGATTAAAGAGGCTCTGGTGAGTACAGCAGGGGTGGCGCAGAGCTCACCTGGGCACCATGGGTGGAGGAAAGGTGAGTTATTTAGGGATAGCTTAGAACAAGGGTGGGTGGGCAGGCCCAGCCAAGAGCTCAAACCTAGAGGTTCGCCCACCGCTGGGTACAATTTTGTACTATTTGGGGTGAACTGTACCTTTAAGGGTAGAGATGGGAAGAGTTATGCCTTCCCCGTCCCCCTGCAAGACTCCTACCTCCTTTGATGGGGTGGGGATTTTGTTGCCCAAATTGGCAATTTTGCCAGTGAATTTTGCCAGTATAATGTTGAGCTACTGAATGTGCAAATGAGGAGATAGAACATACATATGAGCTGTGGGTCGTGTATCCATAATGGTACGGATTTAAGCAATTAGTTAAATGAAGCATATAAATCAGTTTCAGAAAAATCACTTTTAACTTCCTTCTATTTTAACCTCCATTTAACTCTATTTGTTCATGACAATAAGAGCAACCTTGGCCTATAAAAAGGATGAAAAAAAGCAAATGCTTCACACCAATATAGTTCATGTTAGATCCACATTTCAGATTGAAACAATCTTTATCAATATATACATCTTTATAAACATGTAAACATCACTTTATGTGCATCGTGAGTTTCATACAATGATCAGAACATTGATTAAGAAGGCCAGAAAGTTTGAAAATATAAATGATAGAAGAATATTTTGAAAGTTCTACCAGTGCAAAAATATAATGGCATGAGCAGTGATGTATGTCCTTAGAAGCATGCACATTGCAACTCTGCTCCATAATAGCTGTAGCCAATAGTACTTAGACTTATATACCTCTTAGCAGTGCTTTTATAGCTCCCTCCAAGCAGTTTTACAGGGTCAGCGTATTGCCCCCAACAATCTGGGTCCTCATTTTACCAACCTTGGAAGGATGGAAGGCTGAGTCAATCTTGAGCCAGTGAGACCTGAATACCAAACTGCTGGCAGCCGGTGATCAGCAGAAGTAGCCTGCAGTATTGCATTCTAACCACTGCACCAACGTGCCCTTACCTAAATTGCATGGATTACCAATTTGCTTTCAAGTCCAATTCAAAGTGCTGTTTTTGTCCTTTAAAGCTGTACCTGGCACGAGGCAGGTTATAGGATGGACCACCTGCCCCTAGTTACATCTATCTGTCCCATCAGGTCCAGTAGGAGTGTCTTGTTGTGGGTCCCATCTGCTAGAGAGTTCCAGTTAACAGGACCTAGGAGACAAGCCTTCTCTGATTTGGCACCCACCCATCTCCTCTAAAATGAAGTTAGCCCAACCCATATGGCCTTCTGGAAAGCTCTCAATATATATTTTTTTTCCAACAGGTTTGGGATTCTGCTGGCATCAAGAAACCACATGCTGGTTGCATCATATATAATATTCTGAGTTTAATCCTCTTGCAATGTTTTCTTTCTTTTTATTATTATTATTGATGTTCAATGTTTTTTTTCAGGTAGTCTTTGTAATTTATTTTAATTGCAGTTTTTATTATACACCACCCAAAGTCACCTGGTGTGACATAGGTGGCCGTACAGCATACATTTGATAAATGATATTATTTAAAAAATAAATAAACACAACCATCAGAACCACTAGTTAGTAGAATGCACCAAAACAAACCCTTCTTGAAAACTAGCTAGATTTTCTCATTGTAAGTTGAACTGAACTGAAACAAACCTCCAATTAAAAATGGGTGCTTTTAAATCTGTGTCCCATATGTGTCATTACTAGCCCAGAGAAGAGTTTTGAAAAGATGTTTCACTTTGTTGAAAATTCTTGCAAAGTACTCCTTTGAAGCAAAACAACATTGTCCTCTTGCTTTTGAAAGGGAAGAGGTTGTACGTTTTGCTTGCATTCCTCTGCAGCCTCCTCACAGCCTAGACTAGTGCTTCCAAGGGGAGATAAGAGTGTCTTCAGAGTGTGATTTAAAAAGGGTCAGGATGATGGCTCTGATGATGTGATCAAAGCTTTGCTTGGTTTTTATGAGCATCATATGTGCAACACAAAAAAACCAGAGCTTCAATTACTCCGTCATAGTTACAATCTTGACTTTTTTGACCATACCTTGCAGACATCTTTACTTTTTTGAACTCACACCCTATTAAGATTTGATTAGGGCTTTCCAACCGCTTTTTACATGTGATAGAATGACCTTGAAGGAAATGGGAATTTTCCCATCATTGCAAATAGTAGCTCCAGAGTCTCTTTGTCTCTCTGTCTCTTTTGCTGCCCATCTCACAAGAAAATGCCTCTGGATATTGTACAATAATTAATTTAAAAAACCCACCAATAAATACACCAAAGATGGAAATTGGAGTAGGGAAAAAGGGAGCTAAAGCCTCCATTCCCCTGCACCTAGAGCCCAATAGGTAACTGGCATCAAGTCCAATTTAATCCTCAAAGAAAAATCAGTCAGTCAATCCATCCATCCATCCATCCATCCATCTATCCATCCATCCATCCATCTACAATTTATCATTTTATAGTAATCAAGCCAAGTAGGTTTTCAAACAGCTATGGTTTTCAAATATGTATCTTCAGAGAGAACTGCTATGAGGAGATATCCCCACTTGCCATACTCAGTTGACCCTCTGCATCTGTGTATCTGCATGTAATCCTCTTACAGCAGGGGTGTCAAACTTGCGTTGTCATGGTGACATCACGTGATGTATCACAACTTTTTTCCCCTTTGCTAAACCAGGTGAGGGTGTGGCCAGCGCATGATGCATCCAGCCCATGGGCCGCAAGTTTGACAGCCCTGTCTTACAGTATATACTCCAAAGTGCCAGAAAGACAAATTATAGAGCCCTATAGATATCACTGGAGAATGTCTCTTCTCTCTTTTTCTAGTGAAGGAAGCCAGTGAAGGCTTCAGATTAATTACCTATCACTTGCTAACTGTTATTATAAAGCGGAAAGTGTGATTGCAAAGAATACCGAGCTTGTTACATGAAGGGATTGTGATGCAGATGCCACCAAAGGACCATGTTATGGTTGATAGAGACATGAAGCAATAAAGAGGCATCTATCTGCTTGTCACCCTGCTTCAGGAAGGTGTACGCTTTTTGCAGGTCTCTCTTACTATCTGTAAAACAAATGCTGACAGGGATCATTGTTTGATTGAGGCCTTAAGAGCAGCCTTAGAGACCTCCATCCATCTGTCTGATGCAAATATGTTTTGCTGGCTGGATTTCTTTTCAGCCAAAGACCTGTAAGCTGTCACTACATCGTCACCCTTCCTTCCCTTTTGCAGCTACCACATGCAAGGCAATATGTTTGCAACAAATATGCCCTGAACCCCCTGAGTGTTAAAAGTGTTGAAGAGTGTTGAAAGTAAGAGTAGAAGTTTTAAAAATATTCCAAAGAACAGAGCCATTTTTGTCTCTAATTGAACACATGGGTTGCCTCAGGCACTTCTTATCGGAGGGAAAGAAACAGGTGTCATCCTGCCAGTCTTCATGGACATCATCCAAATGAGGCGTGCATGGGTAAATTGGCAGGAGGAAGGGAAAAATCTGCTCATGTGCTTTATGCATTTAGTTAAAGTTTTTCCACTGTATTTTTTTTTACAGAAATTTGTTTCAGAATATCATTCTATACCTATTTTAAAGACGAGCAGACTGAGTTGCAGAATTAAAGAAATTGAGAGTAGTGGTTGGCCTTGTCTATTAGAAGTAGAAAGACAATTTATGATAGTGGTTAATGCTCCAGTCTAGAAAGCAGGAGACTGTGAATCCCATCAAGGAAATGTGGGAGGACTATATTGAAATACTAGGTAGGAGAGATGTCAACATCTAAGGTACTTCCTACTTACAAAATCCTCTAGTCTTAATAAATGAAGTTAGATCATTAATCTTGTCATTACCAATTCAGGAAGCTACACGGAGTGATGGAATACCCATAGAAATATGGCAAGCTACAGAAGAAGAATCAGTAAATGTTCTAACTAAGCTATACCAACAAGTTTGAAGAATGGCACAATGGCCACAGATTGGAAGAGATAAATCAAAATTCCAATAACAGAAAGGGGAACTTACCAGAGTCTTCAAACTATTATATAATATCCTTAATTTTACATGCTAGTAAATTAATACTTAGGATCACCCAATACAAATTGAACCCTCCATGGAAAAAGAGGTGCCAGATGTTCATGCTGGTTTTTGAAAAGGCTGAGGAACAAGAAACATTATTGCTGATGATGCTGGATAATTGGAAAAGTCAAAGAATTTAAAAAAAAGCCAGTATGTGCTTCATTTATTATAGAAAGACTTTCAATTGTATCAATCACATCAAATTGTAGAACATGCTCAGAAAAATGGAATTCCAGAATACTTCACTGTCATCCTGAGACTCTTATATACAGGTCAGAAATCCACTATATGGATAGAATGTGATGAAACAAAACTGGTTCCAGTTTGGCAAAGTAGTGCTTGGTAAGCTACCAAAGAGTTGCCATTGGGTGAGATGGGCAGAAAATAAATTTAATAAATAAATAATAAATAAGACTGCATACTTTTATTTATTCAATCCATATGATGAATATACTATAAGGGAAGCTGGATTGGAAGATGAGCATGGTTTTACAATTGGAAAGAGAAACATCAATAACCTGCATTTTATTGGTGATATTACACTAATAACCAAACATGCAAAGCTTCTGCAAGCTCTAGCAATAAAAGTCAAAGAGTATAATGAGTTTAAATATAAAGAAGACCAAATACTGACAAGATGAACAATAATTAGCCTTAGAATAGATAATGAAGATATCACAATGGTATGTAACTTCTACCTTTCAATTTCAAGAATCACCAGTAAAAAAAACCCAACAAAATAGTTATGAAATATGCCATAGTATTTGGTGAGTAGCCATGGAGTCCTTGAAAAAGATATTAAATGGTGTGATGTGCTGATAACTACAAAGATCAGAAGTGTGCAAGCAATGTTATTCTTTGTGACACTCAGTGGAAACAAAAGTTTTGGGCTTTGAGGAAGCCAGATAGGAAAAAAAAGTATTTTCTCTTTTGAACTTTGATGTTGGAAGAAACTTCCTGAGAATACCATGGACAGCCAAGAAAACAAATGAAAGGATAATTGAAGAGATCAACTCAAATTTCTCGCTCAAGGCACAAAGCTCATATTATCCACCTTGGTTCTCTAGAGTGGAGAACCCTTGAAGAAGAAGACATTTCACTTCTCATCCAAAAAACTTCATCAGTTCTGACTGGATGGGGAGGAGGAATGGAAGGATTAGAGAATTCATTCTTTCATTCCCACCCACCCCCAATCCAGTCAGAATTGATGAAGCTTCTTGGGTGAGAAGCTTATTCCTCAAGGGGAAAATATTGTCCAGTTGCCTTTTGAAGAAGCACCTTTGAGACAATGGTACATATAGTATGTTAAAGGCTGAAATGCCTCTGCCCTCCTCCCCCCCCTCTCCCAATAACATGGCTGTGAAAGCTGGATAATTAAAAAGACTGAATGAAGAAAAGGAGATGCCTTTGAATTGCGATACAGATACAATTCTTCAGGTTTACGAGAACATATCATTCCGTACTAGCTAAAACAAGGCTGCTCACTGGAAATACTAACAATAAAGCTAAAACTTACTTATTTTACACACATAATGTGAAGGCAGGAGTCAATAAAAACCCCTGATGCTTGGGGGGGGGAAGTCAAAGGCAATCATAAAAGAAGCTGAGAGAAGACAAGGTCTTTAGATTCTGTTGCTGATGACATAGGCATGAGGTCATAGGAACACAAAGAATCAGTTGCTGATAGGCAGTTGTGGCAAGGTTGTGCCTTTAGGCCACCAAGCAATGGAAGCATCTGAATAACTGAAACAAAAACATGGATACATAATGCAAACATTCAGGAATTCTTTTTTTTGGTAACCTTTATTTTGCAGTACTAAATGAACAATTCTGGGTTTGTTTGTTTGTTTATTAGATTGAATGAAGATAATTATTGACTCTCAAACTTTTTTTTTTAAGAAACATTTTCAGCTTTGGTCTTCAACATCAAATTTTGGAACATTCACAGCTATGCTATAAATCAAATTTCTGGCAGCATTCAAGATTTTTTCCCCCAGTAATTAATATAAGCTCTATTAAGTTTTGATGGAGTAACTACTCATGTAATATTAATGCTATAGCTTTGCTAATTCTTTCCATTTTTTTTCTGCAGAGAAAAGAATAATGACCCTCTCTAGTGCTTTCAGATCTGATAAAGGAACCAAAACATTAATCACTAGATATATTAATATTTTGTTTGGCAAAAGTAGAATGAATGCAGTATGAATGGTAGTGATCATAAGAATATCAGTGAATAAAATATGCATGTTACAAATTGTTATAAAATAATTGGACAATTAGATCATTATCAAAATAACAAAATAAAACACTAATGTTAAGTTAATTTCAAACAAATATCATTTTCCTCATGTTTTAGTTCATATAGATATAAAATGATAGCCAATGTATCTTCAGAATAGAAAGTGTATCACTTGACATAAATTATTTTAAATATACATTTTTTTTCTTCAGTCTTCCTTCCATAACCATTGCATTACAACTCCTATTCCATACAACCCAACCAATCCAATAATTAGATTGGATTGGATTCATAGTGCAAAATAATGAAGACTGAAGGGTATAGGTATACATACATACAAATATTCTATTTCCTTTGGGGAAAACAACATTATGTAGATAGTAAGACAAAGTAATTAGGGCACAAAGTATGAAAAATAAAATGAAATAAATTCAGCTTATACCCACAGAAGTCATTATGATTCCCCACATTTTTCTCCTTTGTATATTGTCCTTGCTTCCACTATATCCATTGTTCGCTTCATGCAATATCTTTTGCCTCTCTACATTTTTCCACTTCTTCTATTTTTGAGAATTTTGTCACTTTCCCCAGTCACAACTTTCCCCCCCCCCCCCACTGTTTACTCTTCCTTTATATATTTCTTGTGGATTTATCCTTAATTCATTCTCTCTATATAACCAGGCCATCTCAATTTATTTCTATCATACAAATTATTAATGTTTGTATGCTGCGCTTCAGTGATTAGATGGCCCAGACATTGGTATTTAAACATAGATATTTGTAATATTTATATTTTATTGTGTTTACTAATGTAGATGAAATGTTGCTAGTCCATGTGCAAAATCCTATTTCTTATTTTACCACACACATTTCTCAAATACCTCTGATTCAAATCAGAGATTATATCAAATCAATTCAAATATTTATTATGATCATAGAGGAGCATGACAACTTTTGCTTCTCCTATTATTTTCCTTACATCCCAAACACTCACACAAATTGCATCCTATTCAAACATGAGTTCTCGGTGGTTCAGCTAGTTCTTGCTTTCTGAATGTCCAATGTGCTCTTCCAACATTTCCAATTCTTATTTTCAAATAAAAAGGTAGCAGCACACTCTTACACACAGCTACTTGCACTTCAAGTATTTCTCCTAACAATTGCAGTCTTCCTAATACCTTTCTACAATAATCATATATCTTAAAATTTCTCCATTCATTTCCCCTTCCTTAGTAAACATTCTATCTATGTTATGAAAACTCATTTAGTTGATGTATTTTTTTAATCATGTATGCATAATAAAAAAAATCAGTCACTCTCCTCCCCTGATCAAATTCAACTTTCTTGAACTTTGGCAGATTGATTTTTAGATCTATGATGTTTCTTGAGCTATACAACTTATCTAGCTTTTTCTGCATATCATTCAGCTCTTAACCAATATCATATATAAAAGTGCACATATATTCATGTCCCCAGTCAATACCAATTTAACATAAGTGCAAGTATTCAGAAATGTGTCAAATATTCAAGGAGACATTACGTACCCTTGTTTTACACTTAGCTCAATGTTGAATCATTTGCTATTTCATTTATTCTCATGCAAGCTTTCTTTCACCATATATTGTTCCAATTACATTCAGCAAACAACCTTCAATTCCATATTCGCACAAGAGTTTCATAATTCAAATCTATTCACTATCAGTAAAGCTGTTTAGGAACCTGCTTATGGGAGATAGGATCAGGATTCATAAAATTATGCATGGCAAAGAAAGGATGACCAAGGACAAGTTGTTTTTAATTTCCCATAGCGCTGAAATCTAGGTAGTAAAAAAATAAATAAATAAACTAACAGGAGGAAATATTTATTTATGTAGCATGGGTTTTTTTTCTCTTCACACTGATTCATTTCACACCTGCTCAACCATTTATATTACCTAATATAAAGTATTTTCTTCTGGATAACATTCATTCAAAATGTTGCACAAATACCCCAAAACAACCTTACTACTTTTATTATCACTATTCTCTGAGAGTAATGTATAGTTATAACCAACTTCTGAATTCCTGCTTTTATACTCATCCACAATGTCAATTCATATATGATTAATATATTAGCCCTTTTCTTCATAATTAACCTATCCTGCAGGTTAATCAGTTCTAGCCTTGGTTTCATAGGCATCCATGTCAAATTTTCTATCTGCCATGTAATTCAGTTACTTGTTTACTCTTTTATTCCTGTGTGCATAATTCCATATGACATTATCATCATCAAATGGGCCAATAGATGTTAACCTCCATCTGCCATCATTTGTGTTAATCAAGCCTTTCACCTTCTGACAATTTTTAATGAGATAGTAAGATATAGAGAGCCAGTTAGGTGTAGTAGTAGGTTTTAAAAAAACATGAAACTAAGTTCTAGTGCCATCTTGGGAATCAAACCAGCTGGGTAACCTCATCCCTGCAGTTCTCATGACAAGAAAAAGTTCATTGTAGGGCTAAGAGTGACGGACCTGAAAGTACCAAGCTGGCTTTGTGCCTAAGGTGGGACTAGAACTCACAGTTTCCTGGTTTATATTGTGGTGCATCTAATTACTACACAAAAGTGGCTCGCTCTTCTTGTTGGATAACAAAACATCAGGCTAAAATCACTGTCTTTTTAACAGTATGAAATATTTTATACAAAACTGTATTGTGACTTTATTTATTGATTCTCAGTTTTTCCTCTTTCTGTAAGGAACTCTTGGTGACCTATCATGACACTAGCTTACAAAAAACTAGTGAAGTCAGTAAAGCTTGTGACAGGATAATTGACCCATTACTCTCAATAGTATTCCGATAGTTGTCTGAGCAAGAATTTGAACAGTTATCCCCAGCTTTCATTCACCATACAACCCATTAACCAACATGAAATCACAACATGCCAATATATATATATATTGATAAGGTTCTTATAGATGATCCCTAACTGAATGAAGGCATTTGTGCCTTTCCAAGTGAAAGCATAGAAAGATAGTCATTGACAGGGTATAATTAAGTATTGAATATGAAGGTTCTTTGTTTCCTTTCAGTTATAATGAAACTGCATATATGCAAGCCCACACTTTCAGTTCTTCATACAGTTATTTATATTCATTATCTTCTTTAGCTGCAGTAAGGTGGCAACTGCATAAAAGAAACATGCATTCACTTTATATGGATATTGGAGAGAAACAAATAAATCATTGACATCTTTATAGACATTACAAAGGTGATTACTACCATGGGATTGCTTTGTGACATTGGAGAGAAGGGAGCATATTTTCAGTTTAGTTCAGTGCTCATGACTCTCATCTAAATTAAAATACTGTGATTGACATCAACATCTTTCCCGGAGGAACTTATTAAAGGTTGAAAAAAATATATCTGATGATATTTCATGCCATTAAATGTAAAACATGCAAATGCATCCAATTAAAAGTATGTCCGTTTTAGGATCAATTTAAAAACCATTTTAAGAGTTTATCCAAAGATGTTAGCTTTCTTGCTTTGAAACATTGTAAGGTTCACTTCAGCTGGATCCCTGAATTTACTTACAGAATGTTAGGAGTTAGTTCCTTGGAGTAGTCAGTGAAGTTTTAAAATACAAATCTTGTCCACAAATATAGTTGTGAATATCCTATCAAGAAAGTAGACTGGAGTTCTAGAGCAGGGGTGTCAAACTCATGTCATCATGGCAGCATCATGACTTTTTCCCCCTTTGCTAAACTGGGGGTGGGGGGTGGGGAGTGGCCAGTGTGTGACACATCTGGCCCATAGGCCACACGTTTGACAGCCCTGTTCTAGAGAAATGTACTTTCCATGTGAGATGAAAGACTTTCAGAAAGAAGACTTTGGAGATTTATCAAAGATAGAAGACTGGAAAAAAAACATGTGGTTTTCTTTCATAACAAAACAAATAAAATATTAATTGAAGGACTTTTTAAAAGCAATGGATACAACTTTAACCCCCACAAAAAACAATTTCTTTATTTAAAGAGCATAACCACTGATATCTGGGGCTTGGAGTTCATGCCTCATCATCTGATTTCTCCAGCTGAATAGAAATGCTGGCTTAATAATTCCTGAGGCCAACAATCCACAGGTTCATCTGGAGCAAGATCATCAGAATCAAGGTCAGAGTCAGATTCTGACTCCTGGTTCATAACTGTAGGGAGAGGCAATTCCTCATTTTTATACTTTTACCTTGAATAAATACATTCCATTTTACACCCACATTCATTACGCACATACAGATAGGTCCATGAGTCAAAGCCACAGGAAAACAAGCCGTCAGCATTTGCTTTCTTGAAAGAGGAAAAATAGTGGTACGAAAGGACGTGATAGGGTTCAGACTGAATACCTTGAAAGCTATTGTCAAAGTATCTTGGCCAGGATAGGATTTTCTTAAACTGGTTTAGAGTCAGTCTGGTATGCAAAGTGTATTTGATTCCTTTCTTGACGATAAAAGTTTATATGTGTTATGGCTGTTTCGGGAAGTTAAGGTAATTTAAATTATTATATTTTTTAAAAAGTTTATTACTCATCCAAATCAATAATGACTGGAGCACAATATAAGGAAAGAAAGATGGAGAGCAGTGTTAGGGAGAAACATTGTAATTTTTATCTTGAGTGTGGCAGACTCATTGGTAGGATATAATGGTCAAATGGTATGGTCAATCCAGTATGGATCTGTCCAGTATCTATTTCCTAGGAAAGTAAACTAAACTCACTTTCCACAAAAAGACTTGTTTCTCAAGAGCACAGCAATTTCCAGTCAGTCAAGCTCACCTTGGACTCCATATCCCAATTTCAAGTTGTGAAAAGCTGCAAACTAATTTTAGAAATAGAATTGTATGTCACTAGCATGTGGATATTTGTAAAGATTGAAATATTTAGCCTCAAAATTATACAGCCTCAGAATAAAATTTAGGCTTTTTGCCCAGCCATAGGTGTGAATTAAACAGGTAGTCATGAATTGATTCCAGAGGTAGACACTAATACATACACAGATACACAGGGAGGGGGGAGGGGGGGAGAGAGAGAAGGTAAAAAATGGTCACAGAGAAAGTATTAAATACTATTTTTTTAAAAAATAGTTAAGCATGAATGCACATTCTTTTACACCTGTGAAATACCATTCTATATAGGACAAAGCTATATACTGCACTTTTTTTCTTCTTCTGAGAGATTAGCCACTTTAGAAGCTTGTCTGCTTTGATGTTGAAGTATGGATTCTGCTCTTTCCTTTGGCTATTTCTTCCTACTATACAGGAAGAATTCAAGAAAAGAAAAAAATTATTTTCTTTCCAGCTCTTTGGGTATCTCCTTTTCTCATAAAACATGTGGTAATAATGAGTTGATTTAAGACCATTGAAGGAAGATTTAAAAGTATGGTTCTTATTCATTATATGGCCATGCAAACACAGAGGGGGGGAAGAGGGAGAGAGGGGGAGAGGGAGAGGCAGGGAGGGAGGGAGGGAGCACATTTCACTTCCAAAATGCTGACATTCGAACTGGGTATTCACCAGCAGAACAATGGTGAATGATTTAAGTTTTACTTGCTACTTTAGACAACCACCCCTGCATAGAATTTTCAAGGTCACGGGGTTTATTAATTATTTTGAAGGGCTTTCTGAAAGTCTTAAGCTATTTTGTGGAAGAGTATCAAGTATACTTCCTTTTACTGCATTTGTCATATGTTGTCATTTTCCATGCTTGAAACAGGCAAAATAGAAATGGCATCCTGTAGGCACTTTGTATTTTCCAACTCTCTCAAGGGAAAATAATCCCCACTTTTTATACTGCCTTTAACAATCTGGCAATCCACTTTAGTACCCAATAGATTGTTAATTATTCCAAGTTTTAGAATGTGCTTGACTCTATTTTAATGCCCTATGAGTTGGATTTAATGTACATAATACATTTAATGCTCAAACTTCAGTAAGTGGGAACACCAGTGTTAGGTTGTTACAGCCTGAATATATTGAACCCCAGCAAGACTTCTAAATTTTCCAAGAAAAGAATTGTCAACAGTCATGATTTCTACACATCATCTGCAAAATTGGAGAGCATATGCCTCTGAGTACTGGCTGTGATTCTTTGGGATGTGCAAATCATTTTGAATTTAAAGCATCTCAAGCCTGAAATGCTTTATTTTGAGACTGCAATAATTGATTCAAGGCTCAAAACATTTTATTTCTGGAAACACTCTGCACATGAAGTGGCTCCATTACAAGCTCACAGAGCTATTTTGAATTCAAAACACTCCTAGAAAGCTCAAAACATTTTGATTTTTAAGCAGCTATTTCAAACCCCAAATGGAACATTTTCAGGCTCAAATTCTTGAACTGGATTGCTCATCTGAAAGTATTAGCATTGGCATCTTCACTAGGCAATGTGCCATATTAACTTATACATGTGATCCTTGGCTTACAATCACTCATTTAGTTATAACTATACTGAGAAATGTGACTTATAACTGGACGTCACACAACTGTCACAGCATTACCAGTTACATAACCAAAAACCGGGTTCTTAGCAACTGTCATATATTTAATTTATATATTGTCCATGTCACTCTTTGGGCAACTCTAAGTGGCATTTACAATGGTTGCAGTATCTCAGAGTCATGTGACCACCAATTGCAACCTTTCCAACAGGCTTCCGATAAGCAAAGTCAATGTGTGAAGCCAGATTCACTTAACAACCACGTGATTCATTTAACAACTACAGACAGATAACTCATTTAACAACCATCTTGCTTAGCAATGAAAATTGTGGTTCCAATTGCGGTTGTAAGTAGAGGCCTACTTGTATCTCTACCTATCTACCAAGGCAGTATGCAACTGGTTTCATCCTATTTTGTATGCACATAGCATCTGTTGAGTTCCAAATTATGTGCCTCTTGGTAGTTTATTTACAGAGAAACACTATACAGAATATATAGAATTGTAAGCCACTTGCTGTTACTTGGCTGTGTTAAGTAGCTATAGAAATAAAATAAAACAATGAATGTAAAAAATATAGAATCCCCCCCTCCAAGGTAAGGAGGGGACGAACATCATGTAAAATCAAAGGGTAGGGCATGATGAAATATCTGTACAGGTCTCTCTGAGAGCTTAAGGGAAAGTGAGCTGTGTATATAATTCTGCTAACCATTAAGAGAGTTGTGAAAGTGTGTAACTAATGGGAGCTACTTAAAGGTTTGTACACAAGGCAACTGCCCTTGACAGCAACCATGAAAACTATAGTCAATGAGAAAAGGAAGGTGAATTAGATGGAAGCAGACCATCTGATTGAAATTCAGAACACTTAGGTTAAATGTAGGAAGCTCACTGGAGACAAAGATAGGTCAGAACAACCTAATTTTATTTGATTTATAGCCTGCCTTTTTACACAGAGGACACTCAAGGCAATTAACGTGTTTCTGGAGAAATAGATATTACAAGCCAGCCAGTCCAGTAAGCCTGCAGTATTGGAACTGTAGCTTAAAATTACCCCAGGAATTTCCTGTCATAATGTGGTCAATAAAACAATAAGTTGCCACAGTACTATCCACGCTGCAATAGATGCATCTTTTGTATGCTTTCACTGAAGGTGGTAGCCAAGTTTGTATTGCACTGAAAATGAACATGGATTTATCTTTTCCTCACTCTTTTTTTTCTACAGTTCCACAGAATAGATTAAGAGCTTCAGAACAAGAGGAAATGCCTTCTGGGGCTTGGATGTCGCATTAAACTTCAGAAGTCTGACAATTCCCATTGCACTTTTTAATAAAGTGTGACATATAGCTTTGGAGCAATCTGTCTTTGCTCAAGAGAAGCAATAGCATGTGTTCTGTCATAAGAGCCTGAATAGGTCTTGCCGGCCTAGAGATTTTGCTTGCATTGCCTTTGCTGATATCCTGATAAACGTTGGGAATCAACTGATTGCAGGGACTTTATTTTTCTATGTGGAGACTATGTGGAATCATTTTGCTAAAATTAAGAGGGGAAATATTAGGAAAGAGGTATACTGAATTGCCTAAATGATGAATGGACGCCCACTGGAGCACAAAACACCCACTGGAGTACAAAATGGGAGTTATTGGAACCCTACACCACCAAGCTGAAGGCCTGCCTACTAGCAAAAATGGAAAAGAAAAAGAACTAAAACACATCAAAGAAGCCCTCAGAATGTGTGGCTATCCTAAGTGGGCCTTCATCAAATCCCAAAAAAGACCCAGCAGGAGCTCCTCCATAACACATAAGGAAGAGAACAATAAACAAAGCAATGTTGTCATTTCATATATTGCAGGAATATCTGAAAAGCTCAGGAGGATCTTCAGCAAACTCAACATACATACACACTTGAAACCCAAGAATACACTAAGGCAGAAGCTTGTCCAGCCCAAGGATAAAACATACAGAGCAAAGTGGTATATATAGTACAATGCAATGAGGCATGTGCAAATCTGTACACTGGTGATAAAAAAGCACACTTCATAAATGCATGCCATAACATAGGAGAACAAATTCATCAGGAACAAGAGTTAACAGTCCACCTGCATTTAAAAGACAAAGGCCACTCTTTTAAAGATGCCAAAGTCCACATTTTGGACAGGGAGGACCATTAGTTTGAAAGAGGGGTCAAAGAGGCTGTCTTTGCCAAAATTGAACAGCCCTCTCTCAACAGAGGAGGAGGAATATGGCATTATCTATCTCCAGTCCACAACACAGTCCTTTCAGCAGTTTCAAGAAAGCTCCACACACATTTGTACCAGTTAGGTGACCCTGATGACACAGATAAACCTCCAAGGGGCCTCAACAACTCTCTAAAAGAATGCAAATGACTAGCTGTCTGTAAGGTATATAAATCCTTCCATTCCCCACCATCCAGTTAGAGCTAAAGACGTTTCTTGGATGAGAATGTCTTTAAAGAAAAACAAAGTTTGGTTGCCTCTTGGGACAACCTTTGGGACAACCATGACCTGGATGGTTGAGAATCTCCATAGACACTGCCCTCGGGTAGAAAATTCAGAAAGATCAGCAAGCTAGGTTTGCCAGCTTACAAACATCCCTCTGCCTCTCTCTCCTTGTTTCCAAACCTCCTGCACATAAACAGAAGACTTTAAAGCATCAAAGTAAAAAGTTTGATAGCCTTTAAACAATTGCAGCTATCATAAAATAATGCAGAAGCAACCTGTGTGTTTGTGTAATCTAGTTAATCATCACCTGGTGTGTTCTATCTTCTCTGAAGCCTCAGGAAGAAAATACTTGTTCGGGAGGAGGCAGGGGAGTTATGTCACCAGCTAAGTGTTATCAAATAAAGTGCATCATCAAAAACGGTAGGGGTGTTCTGTTTCACAAGTCAGGAAGAAATTTAAATATATCTGGACTGGCAGGCCTTCAAGCCGACATATGGATTGAGAGGCTTCTCCCCAGGCTGTAAGAGATTACAGTGGATGGCTTGACAGCAGGAAAGCAATGGGCCTCTAATCATACACCATCAGTACAAGTATCCTGCCTGATTGTGTAATAAAGCAGGTGTTTATTGAGCATTTGGAGATTTCTCAGCAGCAGCCCTTCAATTCAGCAGCCCTTGTAAACCAGCTGAAAGTCCAAAGCCAAATGCCCAATCAAGGGCTGTTTCAAGCCAGGGTAAACAAAAGGCAATCTTCTAAAAGCGATAATGCAGTATTTTGCTTGCGGTTCCCTTCCTTATCCAGCCATAATTTAGAACTGAGCAAGAATGCCTGTTGATGTAAGGATCTTTTGACAATTCCAACTGCACTTTTTAATGAAGTGTGGCATGTGATTTTAGAGTAATTGGTATCTGCCTGGCAGCAGTAATATCACAGATTAGAATTAGATCAATGAGTTTGAATGGATCTTGTCCTCAGGAAGACACCCTTACTTCTAAAAGTACTTTTTTGGGAACAAACTACTGTGGAGAAGCATTTCCTATGCAAAGAAGACATTTATTTATGAAGTAAAAAGCATTGCACATCTTCAGAATTACTAATTAAAGTTCTTCCTTTGGAGAAGTTGTATCTCAAACTAGTTCATAAAATGCCAACTAAAACAAAAACAAAAGGCCTATAGACTCCAAAACTTTCAATGGGCGCTTTTATTGTATGCTACTTGCCAATGAAAAGAGGAAGATTGCCTTTTGGAATTCATATTGTGGTCTCAGCGTAAATCACACATTTGCACAACCCACCCAGACTTGGTTACCAAAACACCCATAAGCAGAACATAATTCTGATTTGGATACTGTCATTTTTTTATGCTTTAAGTAACTTGAAAGCATGGGTTGTATTCATTTCTATTTTCCATGGTGGTGTTACTATTATTGTTATTGTTGTCACTATTACCCACATGGAATTGATAAAAGAAAAAAAAACCCAGCTACTGGAGGAAAATCTTATTTGCACAAACAAAATTAGGAAGGTACTTTTTTCCAGATTGTAATTTGACAGATGTCATTCTAGATTGTCACCATTACCAGGTAGGCCAGATCAGAAAATCAGCTCTCTAGGAAGACTGGAACTATATTTTACTGAGACAAGCAGAAGCTTGCAAGTCTGATTGTGCTTTAACTCCTCTCCTTTTATCCCTGTGAATCAAGAACATGTCTGCTAGAGATGCCTCTGAAAATTATCTCGCTTTCCAGGACTTAAACAATGTTTCAGCCTTCTTTGCATTCTTGTATATTTCCACCAAGTTTGCCTTCTAACTGTCTACCTTCTGTTATTTTCAATGTATGAATAAAGGCTAAGAGTGGCTTTTCTTGCATCATGGCTTTATGAGACATGCAGTTTCCCCCTTTGGTTTTTCTTAGACTATATAGCTTGACTAGATCCTTGCAAGACTTTTGGTGGGAGAAAGCTAAAATCTTGGTCTAATAATTTCTTATATTCACAGGGCTTTACCAGAATCCCAACATCATGTAACAATTGTTCAAAACACATCCAGACAAATATGTTTTCATCCCCAAGCCTATGCCAATATGAGAATTTTTCCTTCTTCCATAAAATTTTAGATTCTCCCCAACTGGGGAAAGATATTTCATTTTAATTTAGCCATTGGCTAAAACTTTCTCTTCACTTATTGAATAATAGAAGAGACATGCATTGCTAAATGTCATGCTTGGAGGAGTCCAATGTGTCTCTTCTTTATAAAAAGTCTTCTCAAAGGGAAGCCAGGTCTTTGGAGAGCATGGCCCTTGGCATATTATGTTGTAGAACAAGCCATTATAATTTAGTGACTCTCACAAGGTGATCCTTTAAGCTAACAATTAAGAGAATAGTAAATAAGCCAAAGATGATTTGGCTATATAAATCCAATCATAAATGAAAGGGTAATAATCAAGGAGAAGTCACTTTTGAGAACCAAAGAGTAAAAAGACATGGCACAAGGAGTAAAACAAAACAAAACCAAACCATAGAGGGGTTCTAGGATTCAATCTGGGTCAGTCACTGGGACCAGAGGTTTAATCGTCTGAGCTTTCAGACCGGTGCTGAAGCCCATCCTCAGGGAACTTCTCTCTAGCAAAGACCAGGCCATGGAAAGGAAAACAAAACAAGCAAAAGAAAAAGATTTCGTGGCAAAATAATGTTTAATAAAGAACTAATGAACTGATTTTAATTCTTTAAAGTCAAGCTGATGGCTCAAGGAACAGTTTTATAGCCCAGTGCCCCCAGATTAGTTCTACTTTATATATTGATGTATTAAGTGAAAGTGCTAGGAAATATGTAATGAAGTTCTAGCTTTTCAAAAAGAAAATAAAAACTATGAGTTATTGAATAGCACACATCAGCTTAGTTCACATATCGCCCTGTGTAAAAGAATTAACCACAATTTTCAAAATATGTTGACACATAAATGATGATTCAGAGTCTATAATGGCAGAGACTATACAATGAGCTAAGACAAAGTCAAACAAATTTTGTTATGGCTTAGTATTATAGAAACCGGGATATATTATTACAATCTCAAATTATCAAGAAAAGCAAGTATAAGAGTTCTTGATTTATTATTTCCTCAATCACACAAACTTTGCACAACCTATAGTAGGTAATAAATCTAAGCAAACTATAATGGATGCTTTGTCACTCTTCTCTCAGTCAAGAAAGACACATGGTGATTCTTGCAAGCAGATTTCTTTATTGTTCTAATCTATACCTATAAACAGAATCTTGCCATACTGAAGCATTCTACTATCTGCATAAAGCACATAATTTAAGGACCATTGGGGTGGGGATGTCTTCATCCTCTTTTTTTCACACAAATGATTTAAACTAAGCTGCCTCTTAATGTTCTGGAATACACTCCTCACTCCAGGGAATGCAGACTACATTCTATTATATTTAGTCATCTGTGGAGATTCTCAGTCATCCAGGCCATAGTTGTCTCAAAAGTGCTTCTCTCCTTCCCCTTTCAAAACGCAACTGGCTGTTTTTTTCTTTGAAAGAAAAGAAAGAAAATACTTTCATCAGTTCTGATGGTGGGGGGATGGAAGGATAGGTACTGACAGTTGAGACCGGATGGTGGGGGAATGGAAGGCTAGGCTTTGATAGGATGGTGCATGTGGGGGGGGGGGAATGGAAGAATTGTATTTCTTTGCAGTCATCTGGCCATTAACACTGTCTGAGAACTGTTGGTACCACTTGGGATTTATATGCGCACACAGGGCCACCTGAATCAGAGTGCAATTGGTTATGGAATTCTCTTGGAATATGCTGCAAGGGCTATGTTGTAAATTGGAGATAAGTGGTATCTTATTCCTCCCCCTCTGTTGAGTGAGGAGTGTTCAATTCTAAAATAAATTGCCTCTTTTACTCACCTTTCAAACCAGTGGTTTGCTCTATGCAAAATATGGATTTTACATTTAGTCTAAATGTGGAGTTTACATTTAGTCAGTTCTTGACTGGATTACTACTTTCCTTCCTGCACTGTCCTTGAGGATTATTTGAAAGATACAACTGGTCCAGATTGCAGTGGTCAAAGTAGTTATCGGTAGTCTTTATGGTAACCATATAATACCTCTATCCTGAAGATTGTACTGTCTGACAATTAGCTTTTGGATGCAATTAAAGGAGCTGGGTGTCATCTTTAAACCACTACATAGTTCAAGGTTCACATATTGGCAAGTCTGCCTTCTTCAGTCCCACAAATGATATTTAATATGGCACTCTTTTTACATGTTCCTTTGATCAGAGATTGCCATCTTAAAGTATCACAAAAACATCCTTTCTCAATTGCTGCCCCTTCCTATAGAATAGTATTCCCCCACACATTTAAACACTCCTGGCCTTCAAAAAGTTAGTGGAAACTTAGACATTTCATCAAACTGTAGTAGCCAGTTTATAATGTTATAATTATCCCTCCTGAGGATGGGTTGTTTTGTTATTCTGAGTTCATTTCTAGGTCATACGTTATTATAATACAATTTTATTATTACAATATAATCATATATTATTCTGCATTTCTTTTTATATTTGGTTAATGTTTGTGTTTAATTCTAGTTATTTGAGGGTTGCATGTCACTTGGTGTCAGCTGACTGGACTGGCTAATAAGGCCTAAAAATAAATAAAATAAAGCAACAGTGACATTTTAAGAAGATATGTTCTAGGACATTTTAAGAAGATATGTTCTATGTCAAACTCGATTTCATTGAGGGTCACATCAGGGTTGTGTTTGACCTTAGGGGGCCAGGGGCAGCATGGCCAGCTCGATGTCACTTTTGTCAGAGACGCCGGTGGTGGCCTGAGTACTCTGCCAGCAAAAGGCTCCCAAGCTCCTTTTTCGGCTGTGATGGCCTCCTGCAAACCTCTGCCAGAGAAAACAGAGCTTGGGGGGCGGGCATGCATGGCCTTCCTGAGCTCCATTTTCACTGGTAGAGGCACTGAGGGTCAGTCCTTCACTGTTTCCAGGGTGGCCACTTGGGCCAGATCTAAGCACCCTGCAGGCTGGATCCTTGAGTTTGACACCTCTGTTCTAGGAGTAAAACACACACAAAAAAACCCCTTCTTATATTCCCTTTGGTAGATAATTTAAGACTTTTACCCCCATTTTCTATGCAATCAAATCTATTGTAACATCCTTCAACCTTTATTACCTTGGTAATTTAAGTGACAAGTTAAATGCTAATGCAATTGATAAGGGTGAACAACTGGTCAAGGAAAAACCTGATCTGACTGTTTAATAATTCCAAAGCTTGCAGAAATATGCAGGTCATGTCTAATTTTAACAAGGAATTGTTCACTGCAAGGGTTTATGTTTCCCTAGGAAGCCATTAACCCACTCATATTAGAGCAACTAACTCATTGCTTAGGGTAGAAAAATGAAGTTGATCTTAACGGTTGAGAAAACTAAGTTCTTGATATTCTTCATTTGTTATTTTTTTTCCTATCTCAGAATATAATCCAGGAAAAAAAACCCTGTAATGCGTATATTTAAAATAGTACTATAGTGATCCTTGGTTCTGAAAGCAGCCCAAGCTACCTTACGTCAGTTCAAAAGGCACTACTGTAGTTCTGAAACATGAATTTTTGAGGTAAGATTCTGTGCAATTTGCATGTTTTATATTATGTACACATATCAATATTAAGAGAGTCAAAAGGTAGTTATGCAGTGGACAAAGTGCAAAGATGGGAAGAAGCCCAGGAATTTGTATTGTTTAAAAATGTATCCTGATGAATAAATGATTCATGAAATTGATGCTGTAAATGGATGATGGAGGAAGACAAGGCCAAAGATAGCAACACTGAACAATTACTGAAACAAAACTAAAGACATAAACATTTATGAAAACTGCTTGAAATGATATGATAAAGGAGGTTAGAAATGTACTTAATGAATTAAATAAACAGAGTTTAAAAATAATCACCTTAACTAGGTGCCAATAACTAGCTGACCTTAGCTGATTTTGAAAACGTAAAAGCAGGGTTGGAGCTGATTTAGTATATATCTGTAAGGAGAGCGTTAGCCCATTTTTCCGAGTCCATTTTATTCAGCATACTTAATTAACAAAATACAGTATATCAATTATAGCTGAAGTCACAGGAAATGTTACATTAATAGCAAACTCCACTAACTCTCTTAAAAGCTGGTTCTTCAACAAAAGCAAACACTAGCCAATCTGCCTTGAAACTCCTGAAATTAAGATCAACTAAAATGAGTAACAGAACAAAAAATCAGGCAAGAGCAACATCTCTTTAGTCTTAAAAAAAAACTGTAGGAAAAAACCTCCATTAATACATTGGAGATGTTAACACACTGGAAGAGACAAAATGATCTGAATTAAAGAGAATGACTAAAGGCCCAAAATGTGTAACTTCACCATTAATTAGTTTAAAATGTAAATCTTATTAAAGCTCAGCCTCCTAAAATGAAGAATCAAAGTTCCACGTTAATTCCAAAACAATATGAAGTGAATGCTATTTATGGTAAAAAGAAAAAAGAAAGTTTAGCACAGGGGTATCAAACTCACGTTGCCATGGTGGCATCACATGATGTATCAGGACTTTTTCCCCTTTCACTAAATCGGGCATGGGCGTGGCTAGCGCATGATGCATCTGGCCCATGGGCCAGGAGTTTGACAGCCCTGATTTAGCAGATCCAGAAATTGATGATTGGCACCAGAAGTCCAGACAAGAAACAATGGATGGAAACTAATCAAGGACAGAAGCAACCTGGAATTAAGGAGAAATTTACTAACAGTGAACAATTAACCAGTGAAACATCTTGCCTACAGAAGTTGTGGGTGTTCCAGCACTAGAGGTTTTTACGAAGACACTGGACAGCCACTTATCTGAAATGTTATAGAGTCTTCTTCCTGAGCAGGGGGGAACTAAAAGACTCCCAAGATCCCTTCCAGCTCTATTCTAATTGATTCTGGTTGATTGATTTAGGAGTGAATGATACCATTCAAATAGCAATGAAAGCAAGAGCTGAGTGGCCATGTAAAATAAGAATTTCTTGTTGGCACATGTATTTTGCTGCACTGAAACATTGAAACAAAGTTTGGAACAATAGACTATTGGCTCTTCCTCATTTGACTCTGGGAACAACATGAAGATGCCTTGCCAATGTCATTTTTTTCTGCCATATCCTCATGGCCTTACCTGTGCTTCAGTTTAAAGTTGACATAGCTTAAAGTTGTACTTGGCTATATATATATAATACAATCTGGCACACATCACTAACATTTTCAGTTCCAGATGCAATCAGGGATTAAGATCTTTTTAGTTCCTGCTTTAGTCTGTTGTCACCTGGGCACTGAAAATTGCCTCCTGTTGCCATTTTGGCAGAAAATGCCATATTGTGGAATCTGCAGATATTTGCCTCATTGATATCTGATTGGTGTTTTTTATACTGCTTATCAGGTCTAATGCAGGCTCCTTAAAAAAAAACTGCTCAGATTTGGTAAAGCATGCTAGTCCAGTGGTGAATAATAAGTGGACAGGAATGCTAGTCCAATGCTACTGTTGGAAGAAATATCCATCTGGATTCAGTTCCAAGTGGGGAGAAAGACACTGGAAATATGGAGGCTGATTGGAAAGATGGTTTATTGATAGACAGGACCACATGGGTTTGAGGTCCTGGGCAACTGAACACATGAAGTGGAGTGTGAGTGGTATTTATACCCTCTCTTGGGCCTTGCTCTTGAGCTTCCTGTTCCTGTGCAATAAATGTATTCTATTGGTTGTCAGACTCCCAGGGGGCTATGCAAGGGTTATAGCTGAAGTTGTCTGAGATAAGTTTGGTCGAACCTTGGTAGGTGATGCAATAAAGGGTCTTGGTTGTGCTGGTAGATAATCTTATTATGTCCTGGAGGGTCATGTCTTAATCCCATCACCCTGGAGCTAAAGGTCTAATTGTCTTGCAGATAGGCTGGCCCAGTCTCTATAAATGTGTACTTAATATCTGCTGAGGTCAGGGACCTGTGACTCTGAGTTTCTGTTTTTAGAAACATGTTTCTCCTTTAGGGAAAATATAATCTTCTGCCTTTTTAATATTTCCTAAAATATTTCATTCTTCTAAAAGGGGTGGGTGCTAACTTTCTACACTACATAAAAGGTCAGTTTAAACAGGAAAGTTTTACTGCTTTAACTACCTTTAGTGTTTTTTTTTTGTTATTTTTCCTAAAGACTATAACTGTTTCCCTAACCAGTCAATGCTTCAGGTATTGATATCATGAATTGTACAAAGCTTGTCTTTGATGCTGGTTGCACCACATTACCTATTCCATTCATGCTTTGTTTGGAGCAGTTGGAACAATAGAGACTGAAGGCAATGCAGCTATATAAACCTGCAGGCAGCTGACTATAATTACTCAGGCCTTACCCTTTGCCTTGTAAGCAGCCTTAACAAGTAGTGTTGCTCTGCTTGCTTCTGCCTGTGTCAGAATCTAGGGCTTGGGGAACATGCCTTATCATCTGGCTGTTCAAGCCGATCAGGAGATGCCTGTGATTGCTCATCTTCCTCAGACGAATCATGGCTTGAAGATTCCTGAGGCTGACAATCCATAGACTCAGCAGGAGGGAAATTATTGGAATCACGATCAGTGTCTGAATTTGAATCCTGGCTTATCAGATGCCTATTCTCTGAACCTGTTACCAGTTGGCTGAATTTCTGAATGTGTGTAAAAGACACCCCTGTTCAGAAATAGTCCAATTAGCAAGGCTTGGAAAAGTGATTGTGAAGAATATTCAGGAAAGTTCTTTCCTGTTCCCTCCCACCTGACATCCTTACTTGACAAGTAGCTAAGCCAACTCCTAAAATGCCAGGGAATTTCTAGAAGCCTAGCACTCTGGCAAATTAACCATCAATAGACACATGAACGTTAGCAATATCTATAGACTATGCAAACAAGACAATCAACCAGCCAAAAAGGAAACAAAAAGACCCAAGCATGTCTCCACCAGCAATCAGCACTCAGCTCAGCATAGATGAACTCCAAGATTAATACCAGACCAACAATCAAGAAAACAATAACCCCAATCAAGAAACTGCCAAAGAAGCCATCAGTAAACAGTCCAACCAAAGAATATCTAAGACCACTCCCACCAACACTGACTGGGCAAGACACTACTAGAACAGGAGTGTCAAACTCGCGGCCCCCACCCAGTTTAGCAAAGGGGGAAAAAGTCCCAATTCGCCATGTGTCGCTGCCTGACATTGACAGAAGTTTGACACCCCTGCACTAGAATATAAACTGAGAGCAAGTCCCACTCCTTGCCAGCACTGATGATGTTACATAGTTGGGTAATGACATGTCTGCAAGAAAACAAGAACACTCAGCGAGCACCAAGGACTCACTCCTTTGTTTGCTAGTTTGATTTTATGCCACTCGTCTCCTCTATAAGGTGACTCACAATCAGGACTGGTTGGTAATTATTTTTTTTTCTCCTGCATGGGAGAATGCATGGGGCAGTCAGTGGATGGGGAAACAAAGTCAGATAAATCCATCCATTGCTTTTCTTAATATGGCATTCATTACATAAGTAAGGACAGCACCATTTCCAGGGGTGGGCTGCTGCATGGACTCGGAGGTTCGGGCGAACCTCTTGCTCTGAGCTCTGGCTGGACCCTCCCACCTGCCCTTGCCCTAAGCTATTGCTAAATAACTCACCTTTCAGCCACCCCAGCTGCTCAGGTGAGCTCCGTGCACCCTTGCTGCACTCACCGGATCTGCTTTCTTCATCAGCTACCTCCCTCTAGCTTCGCATGAGCCCCAACAAGGACAAATGGGCAAGGGTAACCAGCGAACCGCCTCTGCCCATTTCCCAGCTTTGTTACTGTGACAGAACAGGGTTCCAAAATGTAGTAAATGCAGTTTATCCCAGCTGAATATTCTGCAGATTGAAGAACTGTGAGTAACATGCCAATGTGGATGTTTGGAATAGCCCCATGATGATAATTATTGAGCACTATTGCCTATTACTGATAATTAAGTAAGTTGATGTGCCTCCCCTAATTAATTAAACTGCAAATAATCTCCCAGAGAGTTTCAGTGCTTACAATCCCTTTTCTCATCTTTGGTTAACTCATGAAGATCTTTATAAAGAACTGAGGATTTAAAGAGCAGAATTTGTGAGTGTACCCCCTTTCTTGCTTTAGTTCTCCTTGCTTTGTGCCCAAATGTCTGTGCAGACTTAGAGTACTGATAAGAACCAAAAAAAAGGAATGTATTCACAAGATCAGCTTGCAAAAAGATGCAAGGAAGTTCTATTGTTGTACTTCATAGGCCATTGTTCACCCTTAAGGAGAAGGAAAATCAAAGATCGCTACTGCCCATATTTTCAAAGAATGTTCTTTCAGGTCTACTCTTTTTTTCTCTTTCTTTGGTTTCCACCTCTGTTTTAGATACTGAGTCCTTTTTTTCTCTCCTATAAATGATGGAAAGATTATGAACTAAATTTTATCTCTATCTTTAATAAATATGTCAGAAGCCTGTGGATATCTAGTTTCCATATCAACTAAGTATTGTTCATCTGAAATCAATTATATTGTCACTCTTGAGTTTTCATAAGTAATATATTTTACTTTCATCTTACAAAATAATCTGCCTGAGAACCAAAATAGAACGACAAGTATCATGGCAATGAGTTTTCTCCTTCCTTCTCTCTAGGAACAGGGAGAAGTAGAAATACTTACTTTGTTACTAATTGATCTTTATTACTAATTTTTCTGTCATGTTTTCAGATCTGACACACGCTAAATTAGCATAACCCAAACAGGAAAATAGAAAACCTTAAAAATGTATCCACTCATATTATCCTGCACAAAGAGGAGCACTCTGAAAAAGAATCAGCGCTGCAGATCTTAAGACATGAAAGCTTTGAAACCATTCATGGAGACGCCCAATTCTTCTTTACAAGTCACTTCATAACCCGAATAGAGGGATTATCAAACAATCTCATTGATTTTTATGAACTGAATTCCCATCTACCTTGTCTTGGGACAATCACTTCACTGAAGCACGCATGCTTTTCAAGTCACTTACCATCTAACTAGTCTAACTAAATAGGCACAGCTGAAGGGTTTTTTTGTGGGTTTTTTTTTGCACATAGCCTTGGTCACCAGAGAAGAAAGATAATGAAGAGTCTTTAATTATACCTTTTTAATTGGAATACCAAATTCCAAACTGTCAGTTTTACTTTCAGAACCATAGCAAATGCCAATGGGTGTGCCATTGGAAGGCCTTAAGAAGACAGATCTTCTTGGGCAGGGTCTATTTATGTGGTCACTAAGAACTGACAACAACTTGATGGCACACGGTCAGTTGTGACAAATACCTAGCATGACAAATACTTAGGGCAAAGCAACAATGCAATGTTATTGGCTTGGACAGTGTGCCCCATAAATGCCCTCATGTTCATAGTTAGGCTTACCAACCTTCCCCAAGGCTGATTAGGTACTAATAGAAGATGGATGGTTCTTTTCAAAATAGGGGACTTCTACCTAGTTGTTTATCTCTGGGATGATGATGATGATGATGATGATGATGATGATGATGATGATGATGATGATGATGATGATGATGATGATGAT
>JANHFL010009045.1:19440-30225 GCA_032468155.1 Oxyrhabdium leporinum | reverse complement strand
GTGTCCCAAAAGTGCTTTTTTAGGAGGCAACTGGGCTTTCTTCTTTTGTTTCTGTTTTTTTTTTCTTCAAGGCATTTTGCTTCTCATCCAAGAATCTTCTTCAGTTCTGACAGGATAGTGGGGAATGTCAGAGCTGAAGAAGCTTCTTGGATGAGAAGTGAAATGTCTTCAAAGAAAAAAATAACCAAGAAAGTGGAGTTGCCTCCTAAAAAGGCACCTCTGGGACAACCATGACCTGGATGACTGAGAATCTCTACAGACTTTTGTCATATCTGTGTTTAATACTTTGATTCTAATATTTGAACATATTATCTGCAATGTAGTCATGTGTTTCTACTTAGTTCTCAAAAGGACTCTTGACTTCAGACATGTTGAAAGGGGATTTTGGTTTCATTATTCAACAATCTATTTTTCCCTTCCTAACCCTTTGATTTTAGGTTATCCTTGGCATTTATTTTGGGTCTATATGTTTGTTTTAATGAGGTAACTGTCCTATTGAGAAACCAGTGAATAATCAATGTATGGAGGAAAGGAGAAGTGGATTCAATATAGTGCCCCTTCTCCAAACTCTAAGCTTTTTGAGTTCAAACTCCTTGGAGAATATTTTTTGCATATATTGAAAAGTCCTTAACCCAAGTGCCTCTTGCACAGGTTTTATAATACATAACTCTACACTGTACTGATAATCTTTGTATTGCTTGGTTTTCTCTTCTTACTAGAATGAATTGAGTCAAAGCTGAAAGATTCAGCAGTAGGGTTTTTAAAAGACATTTTCCCCTTTATTGAGATAAGTCTGGCATAATTTCTAATACAATATTCATTTCCTACAAACAACCAGAAAATCGGAATACCCTGCATAGTTCTATTCAATGAGGTCTTGGGAGTTTACATTCTATTAACCGCCCATCCTCCAGTCCTTGAGTGGGAAGAAAAACGTACTGGGATAAATTGTGCTGCCATAAATTGTGCTGCTATAAATTATGCTGCACTGATGGCTGAGCCTTATTCTGCCTCAGGTGGTTCTACCCTTGCAGTATTAATGTGGGACAAATGAAAGGCAGCAGCTGGTGGAATTGGCTGGCTTTGTTTTTTTCCCCTCCCATTGAATATTATCTGACACTGGAAAAAACATTCACCCATTGCTCTTCTTCCTGTTGGAGCTGGGCTGAGTACAGTCTGGTTTTTGGAATGTCAGGTTCAGCCTTTGTCAACCTACTCACCCCAGGAACTTCAGCCTGTGACCTGTCAGCTGGAGTTTTTTTCTGGGCATATTTTTTTAAAACATCAATCTAATATGTTTTCAAAATTAGCCCAATTCGACAAACCGTAGGCATATGGGAGGAAGGGAGTATGAAGAAAATTGGAGAGTTCCTCCTACTTCATGCCATGCTTCTCCTTCTCTATGTCCTGTGACCTTTCAGTTGAGCTAACAGAACCTGAGTAGCGTTATTTACTCAAAAACTTCAGCAATGGGTTTGCTGCACAGTTGCTGGGTGGGCATGGCCATGGTGGGTGTGGCCTAGTCAGCCTCCTGCACCGTGGCGGGGTAAGGCATTTTCACCTTCCCCGGAGTCTGGAGATTTTCCTCGAGCCTCCGGGTTAAAATGGCCTCCCTAGGCTCTAGCCTTCCCAAACTTCCCATTTTTCTCCTCCCCCCAGCCTCCATGTGCACCCTGCACTTACCTGCATCCACAATGGGCCATGTGGAGACTCACGGGAGGTATGGATGGGATGGGGCAGGGTGGGCAGGACCAGCCAGGAGTGGGATTTTGGGGTTTGGTGAACCCTGCAGAATGTTCACTAAGGGTCCACCCAAATCCCCGCAAACCCCCAGCAGCCCACCCCTGGTTATGTAGTAAAAATCAGCAGTGAAGCAGAAGGAAGCTGTATCTTCAGCTACTGTCACAAGAGAATGGCAGCACTAGGAGAATATAGCTGTGTCATACAGGGGAATGGGACAACTTGCCACAGTCAACTCGCCACAACCAACTTGCAGCAATTCGCCGTAAGACAACTCGTTGCAGGATAATTTAACAATTCTATTTAATTATTTAAAATAAATAAAAAAAATATTTTAATTTTTGCCATTCAAATTTCATTCTGCCCCTCCTTTTGCATCCTTTCTTTAATGATTCTGTTCATCCATATCTTTGATATTAGTGTAACTCTTGTCCCACAGCAAATTGTCCTGTGGCAAGATGGCTGTGACGAGTTGTCTTGCAGCGAATTGGCCATGGCATGTTGCTCGTGGTGAATTGGCTGTGGCAGGTTGGTCATGGTGAGCTAGCTATAGCAAATTGTCATAAACCCATCTTACAACACCCAGATGTATCTATAAAATGGGCAAAATGGTATGAAACTTTCATAAATGGACATTCTGTAAAATATAGGACTCCAGAGAGCTACTCTTTTTTACACTAAGTAAATTCTTTATACTGAACCTATTTTATAAGTAGCCCGCATAATGCCTTACCAATACTTTCTGAGGCACTAGTCAGGCATTATGCTGCAGACAGATGCTTCTGCAGATGCCATATGTCTCAACTCTCCTGCAAAACTAAGCCAGAAAGATCATGGAGGACAGTTTCCTATGAATAAAGGACATACGCAGCAACAGAAGTTATTCTGACCATGTCATCACCCAAATTATTGAAGAATCATTTCCAAATGCCAAAATCGGGTCAGGAGAAGTGGGAATACTTCACATTACACCTGAAACAGCTAACTATGACTTTAAGTTGCCTCTGCTACCAGCTGGAAGTGAGATAAAAAGAACATCATGAGGACATGCCAACAATTTGCAGGACATGAAAATGAGTCTCAAATTAGGACAGAATCCTACTATATGTTCTACCCTTCAGAAAGAAAGGACTTACAAATCAGTTAAAACAAGGCAATAGTTGTTATCAGACTTGCAACATAAGAAGACAGAATATATTCAGGCACCAATTCCTATTTATTATGACATCAGTTGTAAGAACTGTAATTTAAACGTAGTCTTTTCTATCTATGATAACCAACTGAATGGAAACTATGGAACCTGAAGTCTTCTAGTATTCTATTCTGTAAGTATGTGAGGTTCACAAGGGAAGCCAAATTCAAATTAAGTTAATTCTAGACAGGACAGGCAAAATTACAATAGCTCAATCAGGTGAAATATAAGCATGAGAAAAATCAATTCTTGACCAGCAAAATCAAGTTATAAGCTTTCTAGTGCACTTTAATGTTACTAAGAATCATTGAAAGTCGGGTATCATGCAAGTTTTTTTTTTTAATGTTATAATAATGTGTTTATCCCCAAGATGATTTGAATATCTTTAAGTAAACCTTTATCCTACTAGTTGCATGTAAACTTTTTTAGTGTCTCAGCTCAACACTTAAGCCAGGGGAATATTTATAAAGGCTGTCAAGAGTTGAGGTTTTTCTGCACTATTAACAGATTCTTTACTATTTTTGCTGTTTAATTGTAAGAGATAAACTGAGAATTAACACTTCTCAGGACAAAGATGTCAATTATATCAACAATCAAAAACTTCTCAACTTCACAGCTGTGAAACACAAGATAAAAGTGTTTTTTCTGAGAGTGAGGTGGACAGTACATAAATTTGAACAATAAAATGTGGCAAATAGGGCAATAAGAAGCAAAGGGTGTCTATGGAGATTCTCAGTCATCCAGGTCATGGTTGTCCAAAAGGTGCTTTTTCAAGAGGCAACTGGACTTTCTGGAAAAAAGAAAAGAAGAAAAGAAAGTCCAGTTGCCTGATGAGAAAGCACCTTTGCGACAAGAAGCAAAGGGCTTAAATTGAAATGAGTATAAGAGGAAACTGTATATTTATGTTGGCAAGGGGGAACCAGGTGTACAATATGTTTTCAGTTTAGTGGCAATAAAAAAAAAATCTTATCTGGCTGCACTGTGTTGAGTGTCGGAGAGACCTTTGTTGAGTTTGAGTAGCTAATTAAATTATGTCATGTCAGGTGCTGAAGACTTACAGTTAAATTCTGGTCCAAGGACACTTTCTGTGAGACTAAAGAAATGAAAGTTCTATTGAAGATTGATCTTCTGGCTAGTCTACTCTGGAAAAATTCAGAGGTTGGTGTGTCATGACCTCTTTTCCTTCTTTTTCCCTGTTATAGCCTGATAATTGGAAGAAATGCAAAGCCCAGTTACTTCATCTCACAAAATACCATTTAAAAAATAGTAGAGAATGTACAGAAAATGAAAAGCAAAATCCGACAAAGTTTGCTGATGACTAGCATTAAAAAAAATCATTACATCATCCTGCACAAACCTCATGGAGATATACAATAACATAGCATACAGAAGAAGTGTATAATGAAAGGTTTTTCTCTTGCTTGTACTGTATAACATTAAAGGCTAAGTTCATCCAAAGAAGCTGGATAATAAGGCTAGATAAAAAGAAGATTTAAAGAAGATGCTTCAAAGCTTGGTACTAAAAAGTATTTTATGGAATAGCTTTGAAATTAGATAAATGCAGATAAGAGATACAATAAAGCTATCAATAGGTCCATGTTATGATGTTTATATAATATGCTCAGTTTTAGGGACTATATATTCTTCAATAAGAGATACTAAAGAATAGAGACAAAAAACAGCTTACATGTGCTGTTTGTGGGCTGCCTATGAGCAAAAGAAAATCATGCTTTCTTTTGAAAGGACTTTGAAGTAAAGTTATTCAGAACTTTGTATAAAGTGCTTTATAACAGTACAGGTAGGCTAGGGTACTACACGGAAAATAGAAAGCATCCTGCCCTTGAACTGTAAAACACTATAGTAATGGTGTAGTTTCAAAAACATACTGTAGTAGCACAGGGGTATGAAATGATTTTTTAAAAAAAACCCAACCAAATTGATTATTGAGTCCTTTGGATGATCCACGCTGAAGGAAGATAATTGATTCTAATTCAATTGATAATTTACCTGCCTTTATTTGCAATGTGTCAATGATTCCAAAAGGATTTAGTCAGTTGATTTATTTTACAATATTTATCAACACTAGCCCAAATACAGTACAAATATATTTCTGATGGGGAGAGGAGGGGATACATACAACAAAGATAACCTCAAAACAAGATATTACAAATCATAGAAATAGCAATTCAGTTCTACTTGCTATATGTAAGCTGGATGTCCCTGCAGATGTCTATCATGCTGCAATTAATTGGCACAGATCCATAGAAAGGTGAGGGAAGCCATATACAGAACTTTCCAGGATGATTGGAGAGATTGCAGCCGTTTGATGCTACTGTCTGTATAGGCTGGAACTGTGAGGACTTACAAAAGCTGGAGAGGACTCTTCTTCAGACTGGCAAATCTGTTCATTGTCTGCCTGGTCTTGTAAAGGCAAGATCCTTGACCTACATATACAACATTTATTAGAACGGATGGTTTCTTATCCAAAATAATGTCCAGTCACCAGGTGGCAAACTACAGCAACATTCTCTACATCAAGATGAGAGCTAAAATTAGAAGACAGTTCTAGGGCAGGAGATCAACATTATAAGCACAGGTGCAACGGCAGGACACAGAAAGGAAATCTGTATGAATTAATAATCTTGATTAAACTTTAAAAGACACTATTATCTACACGCAAGGCATATTTTCTTAGGGTTGCTTTTTTTTTTTGGAGGGAGGGAACTCTCCTTGAAAAAGAGGGTCATCTCTCCCTCTGTTTCTTCTCTGTGTCTGTGTCTCTGTCTGTGTCTCTGTCTCTGTCTCTCTCATTTTTTCTGCATGAACAGTTTTTGGTCTAGGGTATTGAGGAAGATAGTAAATATCAGTCTGAAAAAGTAATAGCTGGTACAAAGAAGACAATAATCAGAAGTCCTATATAGAGGGATGTTTAAACATTTTCTCCAATACTAGTGCCCACCTTAAATTTCCAAAAAGGAAACTCCCATTCACAAAATTAATACCAGTTGTATTTTGGATCTATGCAAAGCTTTAAAGGAATATGTTGCTTTAGTAATACTCCCAGTGAAGCATTCATTCAAAGCTGCCTCATAGAGTGATACAGCTGTCACTTTAAATAGCAAACTGAAGCCATATCTTGCTTTATTCTGCTATGCCAACACCCTTTTATAGTGGTTCTAGTAGGCAGTACTAATAGAAACACTAAAGAACCTTAATAGAGGTGGCCATCAGAGCAGCAAGGCACTGATAAAGTACATCCCAACAAAGTGAAGAGCATTATCTCTATAATTCAAAGCATTTTCCTCACTTAGGCCTAATAAGTAGCTTTATTCCTCATTTTTAGGAACATACAGTATGGTTTATTTTTGGACCAGAGGTACTGCATACTACAAACCAAAGATGGCAATGGACACAGAAACACAGAAGGCATTTACAGAGGGTATGTACAACATGATATACCTGATAGAGGTTACTCATGTCTTCCTATGAGTCACTTTCTGACCTCTAATTCTTCTGCTTCCTACCTTTCTCTCTGTCTCCCTCTTTTCTTTTAGGCTTCATAAAAAAGAAAGAAAAAAAGAAAGGAAATATCACTGGAGTGGTCTCAGTGTTGCTTGATTTTCTTCCCAGCTCAGCCAAAACACCATCAGCCTCTGCATTGGGAGAAGAACTACTTTGCAGGTTTTCTGTCCAGTTTTTCCCCAAAACCAACTTTTCTGTTTGGCAGCTGATTCCCCTCAGCCCTTTCCCAAATCTTGGATGAAATCACATGTTGCAATCAGTCTGATCTCTTCTAACCCTTTAGTCGAGTCTGGGGTCTTGGTTGGAGTTTATCCTTCTGGGTCATCCCCACATCCTAAACAGAAATCAACACTAGCCCAGTACACCTGGCTCCACTTTTCATCTCTTGTCATGTGTCTCTTTCCAGTCCAGCAACCAACTTTGACTATCCACTTCTTTTTTTCTCTTTCTATATAATATTGAGTTACTGTGATAGCATGTGTCTGGGTTCCAGAAAAGTTCTACAGCAGCTAAGAAAATGGAGCTTGCCCTAAGGTTCCAGTTCTAAGCACTTATATACTTTACTCTATGAATGAGACTACACATTTAAGATCTCCCCACACCAGTCCTGCCTAACAGTCAGGTCAGCTCCAGGTCCTATTACAGTGTACCTGCCCTTCAAGGCCACAACTGAGCTATTTTTCTTCTTTTAGTTCACACTGTGTTTGGCTCATAGGAATAAAACCTCAGCCATTACAGGCATCAAAATCCATATCTTAGATACAGCATGTATTCCTGGCATCTCCATCACCTTCGCAATGCTGATGCCCAGCTTTTCAAATATATTGTTAGTGATGCTAATGTTAATTCTTCTTGTGGCTAAGGTAGGCCGTATACCGCAACTTTTCCCTGGGACCTTCTCCAAAAGTGGAGGGGTTTTTGAAAGGCTTTAAAACTGTGTGATCATATTACAATTTGTAAAAAAATGATCACAAAATAAAACTCTGAAAAAAATATTAGATGAAATGATTGTAAGAAAAAAATAAGATATACACATTTATAAATCAAGTTGACAGTACAAACTTAGGAGAATTAATGGGCTGCAGAATAACTAGTGTTATATTTTTCAACAGAAGTGTGAAATATAACTAGGTTCAACATTTTTAGGCAAGCTGCAATTCAGTAAAATGTACAATAAGAAGTTGATGACAGAGGAAATATTGCATGGGATTCATGTATCCTAGCTTTGTTGTTTCAACGGAGAAGTACCAACATCCAAATATTATTAAGGAGGATTTATCATTTCATAATGCCCTGTAAGCATGTATTGAAGTTACTTGTTGAAATTATGCTAAAATGCAATTACATTGGGCCCAAACATAACTGAATAATTTGCTCTGATTAAGGATTCAAGAAATATTATTGTTGCACAGTTTTGATTTACCCGTTTTAAATCAAAAAGGAGAAAAAAGAAAGAAAATGGCATATTTACCTATTAATCTTACTAAAAAGAAAAAATCCTAAAAGAAAAGATAGTCAAAATATATTTTTTTCTGAATAAACAATTATAATATTTTAAAAGCAATATAACTTTCATATAGAGATTAAAAATATTCTAAAAAAAAGATGAGACCCTAATCTCTATGAAAGCAGCAATATGTCCTTGTAGATATAAATCAGTTTATAAACATATCATTATTTCAGGAGCTTAAAAAACTCACTGTTTTTTTTTTCACTCACAATAAACCTGTGAGATAAGATGACAGAATAAGTTTCCCAAAGTCACCATAATGATCAGAGTTACATGTGTCATGCATTCACAAATTCAAAGCTGGAGTTTCTTGCTCTAGTCTACTGTTCTAAATCGTGTACTACACAGTGGCATTTTCAGAGGCTGGGATCAGAATGGGCAAGATATCAAATACAGTTCATGGGAGCAAAAATTTTAAAAAGTAATTTTATTTCCCATTAGATATAAAAGACAAAGTAAATTCCTTTAGAAAAAAAATCACTAACACCAATTATAGTTATCTAAAACTAAAAAAAAAAACCTTACCTCATTGAATATAAATAGACATTTTCATCTTTGTCCCTTTTCCTCCTTCTGGAACTCATATTATTTCTAATTAAACACAAGTTTTATTTTTTTTCCTCTGTTAAAGGAATGGAACCTCATTATCTACTGCTCTGTAAGTTAGAAGTGCTGAAAAATTCTTTGGCAAATAATAGTAACAGCACTTAAACTTATATACTACTTCACAGTGCTTTACAGCCTCTAAGCTGTTTACAGAGTCAGCATATTCCCCCAACAATCTGTGTCCTCATTTTACTGACGTTGGAAGGATGGAAAGCTGAGTTAACCTTGAGCCTGGTGAGATTTGAACTGTCAAATTGTAGGCAGCAGTCAGTCAGCAGAAGTAGCCTGCAGTACTGCACTCTAACCACTGCGCCACCTCGGCTCTTGTTTAGGCTAATTCAGACCTAGATGATGAAACACATTTTTCACACTGGGGTTGTTGTTTTTTTTATGGCTGACTTAGGTGACTTGCTTTGCTTGCAGAGTAGCAGCCAATGCATAGATGAAAAGCAGGTATAAAGATGCTTGAAGCTGATGACAATTGTCTACACATCAAGAGAGTAAGTGGTATGGATTTCCCTGAGCACAAGCTGACTTTCACTTGTCCTGCAGCTAAAGATCTCTTACAAAGTCAAGTTCAGGAAGAGAAAATATATAAGTACTGGGAGAGAAAATACATGGATATGCTAACCCTGAAAGGGTACTTGTTCACAGTTTCTACCATTCACTCCCAAGGGGAGATCAGGCTTTCTGCCATATTATTTATTTAACTGAATCAACCACTAAGTCTTCTGGACCACTTACTATGAAACATGCGCTCAAGTTTAAAATAAGAGGAATTAAAAATCATCAAATTTCTATTTCAGGCTCAGTTTAGATGTTTGGAAAAAAATAGAAATAATTTCTGGACACCCAATCTATCAGATTTCTTTTTTAAGTGCGAAGGTAAATTTGTTCAGTACAAGGAATGGAAATCGAACTATTTGATAGAACTAGAGATTTAATTATAACTAGCAATTTAATGAGTGCTGAACCTATTTTGCAAAAGGATTTGACACAAACACAAACCTGGTTTTGTATGAGTCAACTTTAATAATTGTTTCAATAAATAAATAGTATCAGTAGTATAAAACACTTATAGTAAACACAACGTCTCTTGAAGGTCTGAAATTTATGAATCTCATTAAAAATTTTGTGACAAAGATTTCCTTTTATAACTATTTCAGAAAGACCTCCCTTCCATCCCTGTTATTCTATGTTCTGTGTTCTAAGATGGTTTGGCAGTTGAGATGGTTAAATGGTTTGCTGAATAAACAGACAGCCAAACAGACAGACAGAAGAAGTATACAGTCCTTACAAGTGAAGAATTCAGGTTTCCCCCACCTACATATTTTTACTTCTGTTTGATGGCAATTCTACATTAGATAGTGCTTTGGACTGAAAATTTTTGAAGAATTTGAGAAAATCACCCCATAATCTTTCATAATGCTGTGATAGTTTTATGCTTCAATACAATAATACGTACAAAGAGTGGAACTCTAATTTTGAAACCATAAAGCACATCTTTCTGACATTATTGTGATCAAAAATTGGACCCTTATGCTGATCTATTCTCAGACCAGGTTCCTAAAAATAAACCTTTAAAAAAAAATCTTTAGGTGACACTAGCAATCTTGAATCTTGTCCAAAAAGAATAAAGAACACTTTGGCTGTTCAGTGATATTATTGTGGGTCATCCTTTTTTTTTTTAAAAAAAAAAAAGAAGTTATTAATTTCTTAACCCAGAGTAAGATATTCTGTTTGTCAAGAACCTTGGTACCAGTTCTTGATAGGCATTTTATAAATCTCCAGCTTTCAAAGTTCAGTAACCTCTCCTATTTGAAACTCTGTCTCATGAATGCTTCCACAGGGAATATTCACAGTATAATATTCCTAACATTAGCAAGTAACTTCATGAAACTTGAATTAAAACTAGCTCCCTTGACACCTATTTTGCAGCTGAAGTATAAAATGAGGGATGATTTTATGTCAGTTATGAAATTAAATAGCTTTTCAATGGCCTGAAAAAGGAAAAAAAAATCATGTATAATGAACAAAATGTTTTGGACATGGCCTTGGATTTGTGCACATTTCCTTCAAAGAGATTAGATAATGATCAACCAAAGAATTGAAAATGGCATAGAGGACTTATAAAAAGGCAATTATTGGTTTGTTAATGTAAGCTACTTCGTATTTTCGTTAGGCAAGACAAATTTTCAGGCTAAATAAGCATTTT
>JANHFL010009045.1:4113-19340 GCA_032468155.1 Oxyrhabdium leporinum | reverse complement strand
TCTAGGGAGGGAGGAAGGAAGGAAGAAAGGAAGAAAGGAAGGCTAAAGGAGTTCTAAAAAGGTGATTTGAGCCAAAGAGGAGCATTCAACACGTTTTTAATGGTTTATTAAAATTTTAGTACCATTCTCTAGATCGGGGACGTCAAACTCCTGGTTTGACAAACAAATGGTTTATTAAAATAAACAAATGGTTTATTAAAATTTTAGTAGCATTGTCTAGATCTGGGATGTCAAACTCCTGGCTCTCAAGCCAGATGGGTCATTTGCTGCCCATGTCCACACCCAGTTTAACGAAAGGGGAAAAAGTTGCAATACATCACATGATGCCAATGTGACATCCCTTAATACCCCTGCTCTAGATCTTTATTGCACTTTTTGCACTCACCTGATTCAGACATGATTCTCCTACTATCACTGAAACCATTGCTTGCTTCTCACATAGTTGTCCACACTTGTCATTAGTGATTACTGATTCTTCCCCAGTTCTTTAATTAATGTTCTTTAATAAATTTAATTAAATTAATTAATGATACTGAACATGTTCATTTGTGCAATATAAATTTAACAAATACGTCAGACAAGTGGAGAGGTGACAAAATAGATGTAGAATAGCAGTGAATATTTGCTCTAATACGTAAATATACAAAATCAATCCAAACAAAATAGAGGAATTGTAATAATTATTTCTTGTTGACAAAGAGCCAGCTATGCTGGAAGGAAGGTCATTGCACAGATCCTCACATAGGATCTGTGAGCATCTTCTTCAGCCATCTCCTTTTCAGAACTGCACTGCAGTTTTAGAAAGTAGCAATACAATCTCAGTAAAAAACATGTTTGCTTGAAAAAGTTGCAGATTGGTGCTAGATGAGTGTTCCTGCACGTTACTGAGAGTCAAATCACATCCAGTGAATAAAATATAATACTGGCAGCTTTACAGCTGAATGTAAGTTTTCTCTCATTGGTTGTATGGATAGATTTGTCCTATCTGAAATACATTTGACCATTATATCATCAATGAAGAACTATTATTATTGTTTCCAAGCTTCTGGCTTTAGCTATTATGTTATGTGATGACCAGTCTCTATCTATCTAGAGACAGTCTAATAACTAGGGCTGTACTAACTGGAGAGGTTTGCTTTGATTTTACAAAGCTTTGAGTCAATCATTTCTTCAAAGTGGATTCACACAGTGAAACAGGGATTTGCTCCGAAACAGTGAATTGAATCAGAGAAATCAAATTGATAGCTTTGGAAGTATTTCACAGACTCAGTAGCTCTTCCACCATTTTTATGATTGTTATAGACAATATTGTATGTTACAATTTCATTTCTGTATTTGGCAAATCTTTTAGAAATGAGTGGTCTGAAATCAATACTTACCAGAGCTTTTTTAAAATAATAAAATTAACATTGTGACAGGGTTCTTTCAATAAATAAACAATAAATAAAATCCTTCCTCACTTCTACGGGTGGTGCGCATCTTCCTTAGTTTTGGGTCCTCTACCAAAGGTCTGGCAATTTGAGGATTTTGCACAGTTGTTTCAACACTATTCACTATTTCTAGCACTACACTCAATAACAGAGAGGTCCTGGGATCTGTTCCCAGGATCTATTTGAGCCACTCTCCCAGCTAAGGACTAATGATCCCAAGTGCTCCTATCACCTCTGGGATCACTTTAAACTTTACTTTCCAGAGGCTCTCTAGTTTCTTCTTCAAACCCTGGTATTTTTCCAGATTCTCATACTCCTTCTTCATGATGTTGCTGTCACTTGGCACCATTACATCTATCACCACCGCAGTCCTGTTGTCCTCGTCTACTATGACAATGTCTGATTGGTCGATTAGTACCTGTCTGGATTTGGAAGTCCCATAGGATTTTAGCCTTCTTATTCTTCACAACCTTCTGTGGAAGCTCCCATCCCAACTTGGGACAGTCTAGTCCACTGTGCAAATGTTCCTGTACACAAAGGTAGCAACTGGTTGTGGCATTCAGTATATGTTAGTATTGAATAATTTTTACACAATTGAAAAAAATAAACAGAAAGCAATATAAAGAATGAGCTAGAAAACAAAAAAAATACAGAAAAAAGTGTTACAGCAATAAAATAGAAAATAGAAAAAAAATAGAAAAAGAAAACATATAGTTAAGGAAGCATCTTCTAATCTTCATGGAATTATAAACATATTTAAAAAACTTTTCCACCTTCAAAGTTATGTAACATGATTCCCTTCTCCCCAAATTCTGAGCTTAATAATCAGTAAATCCAGAATCAATAGTTTATTTTTATTCATTTTCAGCAAAAAGTCCATTAAAGGTTTCGATTTAAAAAAATAAATAAAAGTAATACTTCTTTCCCTAACAAACAAGTTAGTTTAGCCATTTCTGCAAATTCAGCTGTCTTCATGATCCATTCTTTTTTGTGGGTTCATTTGTCTATTTCTCTACCATAGCAAGTCATAAACTTGAACTTTGCTCCCTCTTGCACTAACGGGATGTAGACATCTGTGTTGTAGCACATCTGGGATTTTAGCTCAGTTCTCAGCACTCTGAAATGGCTCAGGCTGACCAGTCTGCTATGCAGTCTTGGGTCAAACTTTACTTTTAAATTTTGAAAAAGTTGGACAGGCATAAGTCTCTCTGCCATAAATTAATGAGTGACTGAATAACAAGGACATATGCAGTAAAGGTCAAAACACTCAAGATGGCAATCATGATTGCATGATTGAAGCCACATCTTAATTTTTTTTCTTTTTTTTACATGTGTCAGCATCATTCACAGATATAAAGGGGCTGGGCATCAGCTGCTTGGTCACAATTATCATCTTGTCATTTTTGAGCCCTTCCCCCACAGATGCATATTTAAGGAATAAGCAACATATGAATGCTGCTGCTACGTGACAGTCTCTTTCTCATGGTCTGTCTATCTCTGTGCCATTATGCTTTATTATGCCTGACAGCTTCTTGGCTAGTATTTTCACAAACTGTTCCCCTAATAGAGTTGACCCTTGCTCCTGACCAGGGGGTATCCCCCAGGATGGTCAAAATTGTCCAGCAACAGAAATTGCAAAGCTGTACACTTCATATGGACAAATTAATAGCTATGCTTTATCATCATGCCTAGCTTGTCTTTCCTGCCAACCACATACCTCCAAGATGTCTGCTTTTTAAACATCCCGCCCCCTGCCCCCAATATAGCAAATTTTAAAGTTAGAGCTTGAAAATTGTTGAATTGTCACAGTCCAATTTAGGCTTTTGGTTAGACTGCTTGGGTGCTGTTATGCTTTCTTTTCCTTATTCATATGATCCCTGCTTAAAAAGAAAAAGGAGAACTAGTTCAAAAGATATTGTAGCAAAAGTGTGAGGATGCCCAGTTAATTTGCACAGGTCCAATAATGATTGCTGTTGAAAATAATAAGCCTGATAGTGTTCATCAGACTAGATATGAGATTTCTAGGGTGCTGTGCAGATATTACAACCTGGTAATCCTGAATCTATGATAGAAGCCTGTAGATGAGATATGTCACATATCTAGTAGATAATTTTCAGGGCTGAACAGCTGGATGATTCCACTGCCGCCCTATAATACAATTGTGAATTCAGGTATGTATACCTTAAGCATGAGCTATTAATATGTCTTGAACAGAATGTGGTTTTGATAAGAGATTTTTTAAAAAAATAATTAGATGAACCTCCCTCAAAACATTTTTAGTTGCAGACCCCAAAGCAAAATTCATATATAAAAAAATAAAAATTACAAATTGCAGGAGTGTTTATGAATTGCAAACAATACTTGAATCTTTCAAAAAGTAATCACAGAAGGTATTCCAAAAAGGAAGCTTTAAAATGTGGTCTTCACATACAAGTTAACCAAGATGTTTAAGACAATTAAGGAGTGGGGCAATATCTGAAAAGTGAATGTGAACATTTGCTTTCATCTGTCTATCTATATCATGTAAAGAATAGTAAACTTTACCCTGATTGGAAAGTGAGGTATGCACGATGTCATAGTTCACCATTAAACATATGGGAGCATTACATCATGATAATTATGTTCTAAAGCAGGACTGTGAAACTCACGTCATCACGGCACTGTCACATGATGTATCGGGACTTTTTTCCCCTTTGCTAAACTGGGTGTGGGTGTGGCCACCCCTTGATGCATCTGGCCTGTGGGCCGTGACTTTGACAGCCCTATTCTAAAGTATGAAATTATAAGACCAGTTGAAAAATTATGAGAGTTGCATGAAGTTAAAATATTAACAGTCCAACTAAGTAGTTAAAACAACAAATGAATAAATATACCCATTTATATATCAGAGATCTCCAGTAATGAGCACAGGAAATGGAAAATAATTTTCTAATATTTTGTGATTGCCTGATTGGGAAACCTCTTCCACAAATGCTCATATAGACATCACTTAGGTAATGTCCCCCAATAGAAAAAGACAAAGGAGAAGCGGAAAAATCAGAATCCTTTCTTCAATTTGCAACAAGAAAGTTCATTCACAAAAAGTAAAAGGAGAAAGGAAAGGTAAAAATATCCCAAGAATACACAGATTAACCAATTCTTATGACTATATGTATTTTACAACACTAATCATATTTCCACTCTAATGCTACACCAGCAGTGTCACTCAGTCTTGTTGATCTCCAGATCCTGAATTGTTGACATGGGGATACTAAGAAGGACTAGTTGTTGTTTTTTAATTAGTGGGATCAGAGCAGCCTGAAAAACACCCCAATGCCGGAGGTGGGAGACCAGATATTTACTGCCAGTCTTCACAATCCTTTCTGCCATCAGCCCTCCATCACCTACCTTGCTTTCAAATCCAAAGAGGGCCACAATTGTTGTGAAGACTGCCATTTGCAGCCCCGCCACACATGTTTAGCCAAAACAGTCTGAAGTTTTTTATTAGGAAGGAAAAATACAATAATTCTAATTCAATTTCAACAGCATTTTAGGCTCTTTATGGTCATTCAGAAACAAACATTGCCAGCCCATTTACCATGGATTCATTTTCCAATTATACCACTATGCTAACCAATGTATCCAGACCAAACCCCTATGAATTCATATGGCCATTAATTAGACTGAGCACTGTGCTCAGACAAAATGCCTCTTCATGTCATTGCAGAGACCCAAATACTTTGTTTTCATCTTGGTAACCAGTTCTCTATAGTGTTGGAGTACAGATGTAAATATTTTATGGCCTCCAGATAGAAGTATTCTTTTAAAAAAAAAGAAAAATCACCCTGTACCCAGTAATGTTCTCCTTTGCCTGAAATTTGTTTTCTTGACAAATGTGGATAGACAACTACTGGTTTAGAAGTGTTTTTATGCACCAAAGTCTCATTCTACTTAATGTACCATATGGCCCAATTTAAATTGACTTTAAACAATTAACTCAGAAAGTTCTTTATACCAAAGTTTTTTTTGTAATGCCTTCCAAGGATTCTTCTATGGACTGTTCTGTACCTTATTCTAAAGTTTAGCATTTTAATAATTTTGGGGTGAGGGAAGTGCATTAGGAAATGTACCTACACTAGAAATATTTTGAAGAATGATAATATACTGCATTGGGTGTATAAATACCTCTGACTTAAAAGTTAAACAAATAAGGTTCAAATCCTTGGCAATTTTTCACATATTGGCTACTACATTTGATAATTATTTGCCTGTTTGTTTGTTTGTTTATATGGCAATGTTACATTAGCCAGAAGACTACAATGCTAATGTAGATTAGTAGCAGTATAACTACTAGCTCTGTTTGATTCACACCACAGCAGGCGAGCTATCTCTGCCCGAGAAATACACACACACACTCACACACACACACACACACAATGAAAGGGGAGAGCAAGATAATATGTACAAAGACCATATAGATTTTTGAAGGAACAGATTACTTTGACAAAGGTTTGAATGAGACATCCTTTTGAACCTGTTTCATTAAACAAATTGGGGAATGGAACATGCGAATAATACAGTGCTCATGTAATCTTGATTCTTAATGCCCTGTCATGAGTTTCTTTGAGAAATCTTTGAGAAGTCCTAGAAACTCAGTGAAATGTCAATTACAGGATGGTAAATGGTGACCTTGTTTCCAAAAGGTTTCCAAAGAAGGATCATTGTAGTTTATTGCAGTAACTGAGTCTTATTTTTTTATCATCCCTCACAAAATCCTAGACATGAAAAAATGACCCTTAAGAAATCACATGCGTTCAATATTTTGTGTGTTCCTAAAGTAACAATTGAGTGTTTGAGAACATTTTATTTTTATTTTTCTTTAGATAGTGGAAATAACAACTGTTGGAGAATTGTGAACATACTCAGGATGACTTTCTAATGCCGGTTAATTTGAGGGTTTTCTATTTCAAAGGGAGTTGTGAGTCTGACCACCTCTAATAGGTGTTCATTTTCATTTCAAAGTTGGAAGAGGTCATATGGGGAATGCTTCAGTGAATCTGTCAAAAGGGATGTTCAGTGACAAGTGCTGCTCATTTTCACTTATCTGAGAAAAGTGTCATTCAAACTATCATAAAAGTGCCGCTTGCTGCACACTAAATATTGATTCCACTATAACTGACTTAGGTAGAAAGTGTTTCTGTAAGCAATGTCCTTTAAAACAAAACGTCAACATTGATTCTTTTATCGGCAACTTGCATCCTCTGAGGAAGCAATGGAGGATGGAGAAACTAACCTGTCCTTTTAAGGGAACAGCAGAGGGAATTACTTTGTTTATTCCTTACAGGAAGAAGGCAAGGTTGAAAGTGTTTAGCTCATCATAGCTTATTAATATACAGCATGATTTATATTTCTAATATTTACTTAGACTCTGTATGGCAATACACACAGACACACACACACACACACACTGAATTTATTTAGTTCATTATTGCATTGTACATGGTATAAAGGTAAAGGTTTCCCCTGTCCAGTTGAATCTGACTCTATGGGGCACTGCTCATCTCCGTTTCTAAGTCAAGGGAGTCAACATTTTCCAAAGATCTCTTATATGGTAATATGGCCAGCATGACTATATGCTGTGGTGCATGGAATGCTCTTACCTTCCCGCTGAAGTGGTACCTGTTCATCTACTCACATTCTTATTCATCTACTCACACTGCCTTCGAACTACTAGTTGGCCAGGAGCTGGGAAAGTAATGGGAGCTCATCACTTTGTGTGGCACTTGAGTCTCAAATTCATATATGTGTTTGTGTGTGTGTGTGTATTTGTGCACATTCCTCCTAAGGCTCTACTATGAGTGCTAACCTAGTAAGGAATTCATGATAAAAAGTATGGAAAGTAGGAAAATATCTCCCCCAGGATTCCACAATCAGTCAACTGAGATAGGATTACCAAATGTGGCCTATGAATATCTGGATGATCAGTAAATAGCAGATAAGAAATCACTTTTTCTCTGTAATCTAGAGATTCTCCAGATGTTTGCATCCCAGTAATAGTACTTCCCCACAATTACTTGTATCAGTTCCAAATCAATTTCTGACTTCCACCACACCATGCTTCTAGCTCTATTTGAGAGCTGAGCCCATTTATTCTAATTTGTCTGCCTTATATTATCTCTTCAACTAGCTTTGCGGAGCTTTTGGGGGGTTCATTTCTCTGCCTTCAGAAACTACTGCCTCAAACAGCCTCTGGATTTTAGGACTTTCATGTGGAAATATAGCTTAATACTTGTTCAATTCCCACACATGAATTTTTGAAGTCCCTCACACTCTAATACAGTGTTTGTGTTTATATACACACACATGCACTTGTGAAGAGACTTTTCACCTGTGTCATGAGGCAGTGATTCTGATTCTTCTCAGTGCTTTGAACTAGCAGTTTTGAAAGTAATTATGGGTTGCTTTCAAATTGCCTTTGTGGGATTGAAAATGGCAACTGTTGTGATAGTGCACTAACAACCAGTAGTAACAAAAAATAATGGCACAACAAACTGCCACCATCCAGGATTCAGGGTTCAACAAAGTGTCCCACTATTTAATGCTTACACTACCTGAAAAAGTCCATTCTACATGAGCAACAATTAATATCTCACTATTGTTATGAGGGAGGAAGGAAAGAGGACCATGCTGAATGGGGAAGAATATTTGAAGGGCATCCACGATTCAGGGTTCAGCAAAGTGACCCACTCTTTAATGCTTACACTACCTGCAAAAGTCAATTAACCAAACAAAATTTGTCCATCAGTCTAATGATACAGTGCAGGTAATACTGGTTAATCAGGTATGCCAGTTTCTACTTAGGTTGTACATGAGCAACAATTAATATCTTGTTATGAGGGTGGAAGGAAAGAGGACATACTGAGCAGGAAAGAATATTTGTAGGGCTGGGTGAAGAAACTTTACATTGTTACACTATTGAGTATCTGATGCATTTCTTCCCCACTAAGGAAATTGATGTCTCCATCAGATATCTCCCCACACACACACACTCACACACATGAAATAGAGGGAAGCAAAAGTGAAGCTTGTCTCCAACAGGGAAACAAAGTCAAATCATTCATTTATATTGCAATAAACTTTAAATCCAGGTCAGGGGAACTAATCTTAATATCTTTGCCATAAGAATATATTGCATGCTTCTCAACTATCAAATTCTTCAGAAGATCTCTAAGCTCAGAGATACCCCTCAGATCCAGCAATCACAGGCACTTTATAAGCATCCCCCCCCCAACCTGTTGATGATGTAGCAGTTTCTGTCTACGTTAAGTTTTTATTCCTTGTCACACAGTGATTTACTTCTTTTTCAAAAAAAGACAACAATCACAATGGCTCATATTATCCACAAAGAATTTGAATAGCATATTAACTTTGAGAAACATCCAGAGAAGTGAGTGGCATTTCAATCTCTCATTTAGATTCAGACATGGAGAAGCCACACAGATGGTGAGAGCATTATTTGAAACAAATATGGCATCTAGGAAATCAGAGATGATTTAAGGTATGCATAAAAACAAAGTAATTTTGAGCGAAACTAGTGAAGGCAGTTTTTTCCACTTAGCTTGGAAAAAGCTACCTTCAATAGTTTTATTCAAAATTACTTTGCTTGTGTTGTCTTGATGTATTGGACACTCGTATTCACAACCCTCAGCCAGCATAACTTTGCAATTTGTTGCAGGGAATGTTCCCAGAAAGCATGAACCATGAACCTTGAGACAATATGACCATAGTATCTACACCTAGTTCTCAACATATAAACAAAGAGCTGTGGTGGCACAGTGATTAGAATGCAGTACTGCAGGCTACTTCTGCTGATTGCCAGGTGACTGCAATTTGGCAGTTCAAATCTCACCAGGCTCAAGGTTGATTCAGCCTTCTATCCTTCCGAGGTCGACAAAATGAGGACCCAGATTATTGGGGGCAATTATGCTGACTCTGTAAACTGCTCAGAGAGTAAAGCACTGTGAAGTGGTATATAAGTCTAAGTGCTATTGGTATTTGTTTAGCAACCATTCAAAGTTACAACATCATGGGAAGATGTGGGGCTTCAAAGCATTACCAGTCACAGGGAATGGAGCTCTCCATTTCTATGCTGGCTTCTCCCTGTTTGTAGTCTGTGAAAGGAACAAAATTTGCCTTGTAGGGGTGGCAAAGCTAAGGAGGGGTGTTCTGAGATGTCACAGGAGAGATTGAAACTTTCCTGCTGAACCCTGGGGCTTTTTCCCTCTATGCCACAGCAAGGAGAAGAGGCAGTCTAAAGATGGCTGCCATGAAGCAGGGACAATTGATGACCATCTAAGCACAGTGCAGGAGTAGACTTTGGTGAACAGTGTGTGAACTGGGTGAGAGGATATTTTCAGTTAAAATTTGACCCCCCAAAAAAATTCAGGGGAACTATCTACTTAGAACTATTTGTTAAACAGCAAACAAGCATTTTCAAAAGTGATTACACCAGAAGGAGAAGATTTAAAAAGAGAGGGGGGAAAAACATTCTTTAAATATAAAGAAAAATGGACTCTCAAAGTGAGAAGCCGTGGTATTGAGAAGGCATTTTAAAATGCTGGAATTATGGATTTTTTAAAAAATTAATACTGTTTTTTCACTTGAATTATAATTTAAAATAATTAAAATTAAAATAGATGTTCCAGTAACAACATTGTGAAGTAGAGAGTGCCATCTGCTGACAAGAGGAAAAATATACAAGCCTGGGAATAGTCATTTGAAGGACTGTGAAAACACTTATTGGATTACGTTCATCTACCCTAAGATCACTGGAGACTTGAATATTTAAATATGATCCTTAATTAAAAGATCCCTGAATGTTATGTTATATGATTGAATTCATAAAGTAATTTGAGGAGGCTTGGATAACCCTCTGGTCTATTTAAATGGATTTGAGATATTCATGAGATATAAATAATTGTGATTTGTGTAAAGCCCAGCCTTGAATAAATGGTTCCTGGATTTTTCACTAAAAGTGGAATCTACTAAAATAAAATACGCAACACGAGGCAGAAATGAGTGGAATTTTAAACTAGATGGAGCTGGTGTTCCAAAGAATTAAGGATCTTATACCGAAACAACATAAGGTGACTGTGGAATTACTTGATGGCATAGATCAAAAACTGAAAAATATTATACAAGGGACAATGAGCAAAGACCAGGATGTTCAAGAAAGGAAGAAACCAACAGAAGGAATGGAGGAAAAAGCAGAACTGAGAAACCAGAGAAAAGAAGACAACAAGGAAGAGATATCATCAAAATTAATAATGATTATGGAATTTAAATAGGTGGAAAACAATTTAAAAGATTTAAAAAGAAAATGGGATAAACAGGAAGATATTTTGGGAAAGGAGTTAGAGTTAGAACAGATAGCTTTAAAATTAGACAATGGAAAAGGGTAAGGCAGGGAGAAAAAGTTGGATTGAACAGTCAGGATGAAGATGTACATAGATTTAAAGATTCAAGAGAATAATATGTCAGGCAAGTTAAAAAAAGAATAAGACTTAAGGTACTGATGAGGCCGAGAGATGATGGATAGAAAAAAGAGGGAGTGTGGGGAAATACAAAACCCAAAAGATCCTTCAAGAACATATTTTAACAAAAACATGTGTATTAACACTAGAATTATATAGACTGGATAATTATTTTGTATATACTGTGATAGGCACTAGGATAATATTTTAATATGAAAAGATATGAAGAGTGAAATATGGGAATTATGATTAAGAACTAAGCAATAATTGGAAAACGTGAGAATGAATGATGGTATTATTAACATGCCTAGATAATATAATGATTAGAAGCAAAATAATAAAAATAAACAATGAGTAATTAGATAATGAAATAATATATTTTAATATAAGCATGTGTATTAATAGTAGAATTACACAGATTGGATGAATGGAAGAAATATGAATAGATTTACCCTGTATGTTTAAATGATATTGTGATTGGTATTAGAATTGTATATTGAAACACTGAACAATGAAAGAATGAAGGGTGAAACTTTAATATATATAGATGTGAAGAGTTAAATAAGGGAAATCTGAATAATAAAGCAGGTGAAAGATGGAAGACAGAAAAGAAACATCTTTGAATACTATGGTGACATGAATAAAAGTTAGAATAGAAATAGAAATAAGAGGGGATCAACAATATACATATTTTAATATAACAAGATATATGTAATAGTAAGAGGGAGGTTTAGAAATTGAATGGGGATAGTATCAGATATGTTTAAACAACATGAAACAATGAAAATGAAATGTAATAACTACGAGTAATAACATCATGTTCATACATTCATATGTATAAGCAATATTTTTTTTTTTAAAAAATGACCCCCCAAAAAAGCAGTTACAACATCACTGAAAAAAGTGACTTACAACTGTTCCTCACTCTTATGATAGGTGCAACATCCCCAGGGTCCTGTGATCAAAATTTGAGCACTTACCATTTAGTTTGTATTCATGATAGTTGCAGCAGCCTGCGATCATGTCATAGCTATTAGCAATCTACCAGATAACTTTTGATAAACAAAGCCAAAGAAGAAAGCCAGATTTGCTTAATGACTGCATGATTCACTTAACACAGCAATGACTTACTTAACAGCTCTGATTAAAGAAAGGTCATAAAATCAGGCAAGAATCACTTAACAACCACCTTGCTTAGTAGCAGAAATTCTGGTCCCAATTGTAGTCATAAATTGATAACAACCTGTACTGTTAGTAGTGTATCCAAGATAAACTGATCCTAATTACTGGATGACCAACTTATATTGGGTAATAGTGGTATATGAATATGCTAGAAGCAGATGAATACTTTAGTGATAACATCAAAGGCATTGTTTTCTACTGCATAAGAGAAGACAATAGGAAACCTCTCCTGTAATTTACCAAGAAAATCACATGGATAAGTGATTGACAATATATATTGCTGGATGACAGTGTTTATGGCATATCTAGATATGGGACAACTATAGTGATGCTTAAGATGCTTGTGAACCCTTTTGAATTTTCAATATTTGTGTCTAAATATGACCTAAAAGTCCAGTTGTAACCTTTAATAAAATTACTACAGTCTGAGGTCTTATTTTTACAACATAGGCATATGGAAGTGTGTCAGGGCTTGATCAAAGGAGATTTCTGAGGACCTCCCAAAAACCAGTTGCTGATGCTCACCAGTCTGAAAAAGCTGAAAATCTATTTCTAAAGAGTTTGGACTCCACCAGTCCACTGCCTGGCATATCATTTAGAAATGGAGGCAACTCAACATCACTGAATTGGAGTGCTGGGCCAATCAAAATTGCACCAGGAACAAAAGCTGTAGTGCTCCAGGAGATCTTAAAAAAACACACAAAAAAACTAAGGAACTAAAGTTATCTCTTGCATTGGCAAATTCAGTGTTCATGAGATCACAATAATTCATGGAGTAAAACATGGAGTATAAAAATCATGAACGTGACAAAGTTGGGAAGATCCTCTGAATGGATCCAGTGTGAGAGGGGTAAAGCAGCATATGGAATGCCTTAGGGGCTGGGAGAGGGCTGGGGAAGCCTGGGCAGGCTGAGGGCAGGCAGGTCTGGGCCTGCGCTCGGATTAGGATTAAACTCCATGCTCCACTTAATAACCTGCATGTTTGCTTAATAACCATATTGGTGAAAACATGGTTGGGGATCATTTTATTAAATATTTCAGTCATATAGAGTTTTATGCTCCAGTTGCATGTAGGTTTCAGCTGCACAACTGCTGTTAGTGGATTCAAAATATAACTTAATAAATAAATTATGTTTACATTAAAATGAGAACTGCAACAATATCTTCCTCAGCCCTATTCTGAGGGAACATTTCCCAGAATTTGTCCATTTTCTTTTAACAATTAATATCTCTTCCTGTCTACCATATGTAAGCTGTCTGCCTGCTCTTTATTGGCACTTTCCATACATCTTCAGATAGAAAGCCATCTGCTCCTCTCCTTTAAAGTTCTATGTGCAACACACCATTTTTATCTACTTTACAAATCTTTGCATATGTCAGCATTCTAATTACACTGTGGCGTATCACAAAACCACTGACTTGAGGGGGGTGCTTAGAACAATGGTCCCTGGGAAAGTTTAGGACTAGCTCACAGGGAATTTTATAGCCCTTTGATATATGATGTTTATGAAATTCCCAACAACTTTGTCAAGAAAATGAGCCAGATGATGCATGAAGTCAATAATTGTGTTAAGTGATTGATGTTTCCATAATTTCAAAAGCACTGTGGCTTTATTAAAATACTATAGTGATATTAATTTATATGAAAATTTGACTCAGCCAACTGCTGTTGCATTTAAATCTTATACAGTCAAAGAAAAAGATTTTCCTTTTGGCAGTTTAAACAAGGAAAATGCTTATTCCTAAATTATCCGTAGCATTTACATAGCTATATATACAACAATGTAAATATGTAATAAACATGCGTGGGCATATGTGAAGTGTTATTGGAGATCCATGTCTGCAGTGGGAAAAGTCAACAAGATGAGAAAGGTAGCCTTGACTACATGGTAGAAACCCCATATTTGTTTCTGTGAAGTGTTTATATTATATAAAGTTGTAGCATGTTGACATTATGTCAGCAATATACTGTACCTAAAATGAAATATTTCCAAAAGCAAGCAGAAAATACCAGAAAATGCACACATTTTCATAGAAAACACCACTAACTCCTAGCCACATCACAATGTGACATTATATTGCTTTTAAGGGAACACTTTGCACATCTGATACAAATCTGGAAAAATATCAGCAGATGGCTATATTTAAGAATAGTATTCTTAGTTAAAAAAAAAGAGTGTGAAAAAAACCCAAGTATGTATATAGATGAAAAGAAAATAACAGTTGCCCTCTGTTGAATTCAGATATGGATATCTACTCCCTATAGGTATTCTCAGATCTCTAGAAACATGACAAACATTCATCACAATATCAATTCTATGTGGTATGCAGAAATTGAATTAAAAGACCTTGAGAAAGAATTATGTGTCCAGGGCCATTTACTGGGGAGGGGGTGTCAAAAATACCTTCTGGCCATGACAGCACAATTGAAGCCTTGCTCAGTTTTATGTGTGCTGATCAGGCACATAAACAAATATGGGGTTTCTACCATGTAGTCAAGGCTACCTTTCTCATTTTGTTGACTTTTCCCACTGCAGACATGGATCTCCAATATATCAAAACAATTCTTAAACCTCATAGCGAAGAATATCAACAGCAGTAGCACTTACACTTATATACCACTTCACAGTGCTTTAAGCCCTCTTTAAGTGGTTTTACAGAGTCAGCATATTGCCCCTAACAATCTGAGTCTTCATTTTACCGACCTTGGAAGGATGGAAGGTTGAGTCAACCTTGAGCCAGTGAGAATTGAACTGCTGAACTGCAGGCAACCAGCAGTCAGCAGAAGTAGTACTGCAGTACTGCATTCTAACTGCTGCACCACCACGGCTCGTAACAGAATAACCGATTTGGAAGGAAACTTGGAGGTCTTCTGGTCCAATCTACCGCTCAGGTAGGAAGCCCTAGATCATTTCAGACAAATGGTTGTCCAATCTCTTCTTAAAAACTTCCAGTGTTGAAGTATTCACAACTTCTGGAGGCAAGTTGTACCATTGATTAATTGTTCCAACTGTCAGGAATTTTTTTCCTTAGTTCTAGGTTGCTTCTCTCCTTGATTAGTTTCCATCCATTGCTTCTTGTCCTGCCTTCTGGTGCTTTGGAG
>JANHFL010009041.1:0-10825 GCA_032468155.1 Oxyrhabdium leporinum | reverse complement strand
CTTTCTTTCTTTCTTTCTTTCTTTCTTTCTTTCTTTCTTTCTTTCTTTCTTTCTTTCTTTCTTTCTTTCATTCTTTCATTCTTTCATTCTTTGCATTCTGGTATGTTTTTTTCAGAAATGCACCACCAATAAATCATCTTTAACTATGTCACTAAAATGTGAATGTTTTAATATTCAGATGTAATAATTTACTTTATTCAGAAAGTTTTCTCAAAATTGATGCTTCCTTTCCATCATAATAATCTATAAAACAAGAATCCATTAAAAAAACCTCTGCTGCTTTATGATACTGTCTATTCAATTGAAGCATATTTAACTCAGGTAAACTAGCTTGTTTCTGTATTACTGCTAATGCTGCTTATTCAGTGTTCTTGTCTGTGGGACCTCATCATGAAATGGTTTCATTCTTGGTGCATCTTAATTCATAAGCTGGAAATATATGGAATATGGTTACCTGCAAATTAATTCATCCTACTATCATATTTACCAAGGAAACAGGTTGAATTGCCAAAGGGAGAAATTCTGTGGGGTTTTTTTAATTAAAAAAAATAACATTGGATTTTAAATAGCATGCTGCTCTACTACCTTAGAAACCAATGTTCCAGATATTCTTCACTTCCATTTTTAGTAGCTCTAATGGCTCTAAAGGCTGTTGAACTGAAACAGCTTTGTTTTCCTTGATGAATTAACTGAGAATTGGGCTAGTAGATCCCCACTGGTTCTGATAGAGCTCTCAATGGCTTTTTACCTGTGACATTTACTGGACCACTTAATAATGATGAGTATAAAAGACACCATTCCATGTATTCTGATTCTATGGTCTGGGTTCCTATTATAGTGCCTTGGGAAGGGGAAGACATTACTGTGCCCACAGTCATTATCTGAGTCTTTTTTTAAAAAAAACTAAAATGAAAATAATAGAATTTTAGTATGCTTTAAAAGAAAGCACCAGCCTCAAGTGCAAGTCTATCTTTTAGAGTTCCATTCTTTCTCTATTTCATATTTCAGTATTTTTAAAAATGGTTGAATACGATATAAATACTTTAAAATATACTTTAATAAGGATTCTTCATCTCTAATAGCCAGAAGACATCTTTTCTGCTGTACTCTGTCCTGATTTTTAACAAAACGAGACTCATATCAATAGCTACAAAGATATTTTGGGAGCAGTAGTGGGCTCTGGATTCGACCTTCTTATTGTTTAAATAAAATGCTTTTGCTCTGCTGTTTTTTTACTTGCTAAGTGAAAAGTGTTTCCCAAAAGAATCTGAGGTTTTAAATTACAGCATGCAAGGTGCAGCTGCTGCAAGAAGTGGCAGTTGAGCTGCTACCATTCAGTGTTTAAATAAAATCTTATCACCATAGGCAACAGCATCAGCAGTGATTTACCAGGATAGAGAAATAAGAGACAGGAAAGTGTATATAAAAGTTAAAACCCAATATATTATTATATAACATTTCCATTATTATCTTCAGTTATATATATATAGTATTAAATGTTATCAGCAGGTAAGGTTCATTCTCCTGGTATATAACTTTTAACTAAGAGGACAAATTCTTATTAACACCTATCTATGGACCACCAATGTGCTCCGGTTACTTTGGAGAAACACTTGGGCCAATTTGAGGTGTAAAAGAAATAGAGGAAGATAATAACGGGAAAAGTCTGTTGTGCTGAGCTATCTACTTGCTTTTAATATTGCTTGGAGCCTGCTGTAAACCATAGTCTTTGTAATGAAAGTTTTGGACCTTAGTAGTTTACCTCCCAGTTAGTTGCTCACAGTTGCAAAACACAGTTATAACTATATATGACTTTTAAAAAGTCATATATATATATTGCCCTGTTTTACCACTGCCTATGTTTGATGCCACGCTCATGGGTTCCCTTGAATGTCTTTCCTGAGCAAGAAGCTTAGAGGTTCTCTGATTTTCTGGATTACTCTGAAGAAGTAGTTCTGGATGGCATGTCAGAATATTCTTATTAGACTATGATTGGAAGATTGGATTGGGGACCTAGGGGTCACTTTATTCTGAGGTTGTTTTTCTGAGAGGTGTAGATGGATCGAACAATTTCAGCTTTTTTAAACAGTATTATGCAGTGTTTTGGATTAATTACATAAAAGAAAGAGGATAATAATCAGTTGGTCATGTCTTCTCATAAAGACTCTACCCACATTTTCATATTCTTTCTCTGGAATTTAATTGATAGGGCGATATAAGGATGCAGTTGAAACTGTCTGAACTACAAACTTGTTTTACCTGTTGCATTTGGTAGCATTTTTATATTTTTATATCGGTCTATTTTTCCTTTCCTATCTCCTTATACACATATATTTAAACTCCTTATTATTAAGAGTTTCTCACCAAACAATTATTGGCACATAACTAACAATCCAGATGATGAGGGAAAGTCACAGAGGATGTGGCATTAAACATGCCTAATTTTTGTTCAGCTGAAAATACCAATAATTTTATTCAGAGGATAATACCCAACAAAATGTTTCTTATGTTTCATCTTTTCTACAACCCATAAACATAATAGTCAATGAAATGGAAGTGTAATTTTGCAGGGAATGGGGAATCAATCAGTTAACCTCATGTTTTGTTTTAGAAATTCCTTTCACTTAATAGGCCTCCACTTCCTGAAAATGGAGGGCATTTTGCTCATTATTTTGCTTGAATGGTACTTGCTGACTAGCAGATGGTCACTTTCCAACTGATTGGTCTTGAAAAAAAGAGATTAAATTGTTATAGTGCCAAGGAGAGATGTTATAATGTGTCCCTTTCAAATTAACAGGTCTTTCTTAAAACTACTTCATGAGTATTAAATAGCACAATGTTACATAAAAGGTTAAAAGCTGCTGTAAATGGTATCATGGGAATTAAACAAAAAACAGAATTCTTCAATAGTTATCGGTCTATACTTCACTACACAAGGAATATAATTATTCTTTTGAAGAAGGGATTTTATTAGACCTTTCATGTGGTCCATGGTATCAACAGCTTCTAATTAAAATATTTTAAACCTGAAATCATATTCACATTTATCTGGGAGTAATACTGAATTCAGTAAGACTTTCTTTTCAATAGACCTGCATAGCAATGCACTGAAACAATGTCATAATTTGCATTCTTAAATGGAAATAAACAGGACTGGGCTTCAAAAACCTTAGCAATGGGTTCACTGTCCAGTTGCTGGGTGGGCGTGGCCATGGTGAGCGTGGCCTAGTCAGCCTCCTGCACCACGGGGGGGGGGCATTTTCACTTTCCCCGAGGTCCAGAGGCTTTCCTGGAACCTCTAGGAGGGTGAAAACGGTCTTCCCCCCCCGGCTCCGGATGCTCTAGGGAGGCTGGAAATGGCCCGTTTTCAGTCTCCCCGAACTTCTGTGAGGCCCGTTTTCCTGCCTCCTTGAGCCTCTGCGCGCACCCTGCACTTACCTGCATCCACATCAGGCCACGTGGAGACTCCTGGGAGGGGTGGTTGGGGCCAGCCAGGAGTAGGATTTGGGGGTTCAGCGGTCCCCACAGAATCTTTGCTAAGGGTCTGCCCAAACTCCCATGAACCCCCAGCAGTCCACCCCTGGAAATAAATCCAGTGAACCAAGTAAAATTTACTTCTGAGTTCACATGAATGAGTTCAAACTGATAATTCACAAAGTATTTTTTTAAAAAAATTGAGAATAACATACTGAAGAAAAAAAGTAAATATATTTATGAAGTTGGTATAAATTAAAGGATAATTCCAAATGTAAACATTATCACAGAAATATTTTAAATTGATTGTCTTATTCTATCTGGATAATTGCTTTATGAAAAATTAAACATGTAATTCCAGGTTTCTGAAACATAGATGCACATTGTATCAGCGCTTTTCTAGTATACTGTAATTCAAATTAATAATGATTAGTGCTGTGAAAGAATCTGATTATGCTTTGAGGGAATATATATTGAAATGCAGTATTGTTTGGCAGACCAAATATAGAAATTAAATGTCTGCTTTAAATAAAACACAAATATATTTTCTGCAGTTCCCTCCTTTCTTGAGTTTATCTCAAGCACAGGTGTGTCTGGTTTTGATGCTAGCATGTCAAAAGATGGCTTTGCCTTACCAGTATTCTCATATTTGTCTATAAAAACAGTGAATATTAGTGCATGGCTAGAAGCAATTCAGAGTCAAGTGTTAACATGGAGAGAAGTTTGAAAGCTTATGTTCAAGATTTCGGGGGGCAAAGGAAAAAAAAAACTTGAAGGCCTGGAGACAATGATTGATGGCTTAACTGTTAGTCTAACAGATGATATACTAAAGATTTTGAAGCATTGTCAAATCAAATTGGCCACCTGGAAAACTGTTCAGATTAAGAAATACCAGGTTCACTAGGTGTGCTACTAACCGGCAAAACTGAAGTACTTTTTTCACAGTGGATTATGGAAGTGCTGTTATAGATAATTTTGAACTCATTCTGTAGCACGTTGAGCCTAGGAAAACCAATAAGATAGTGCTTGGTATGGTGCTTATAGAATATGAAGCTTTGGAAGAGAGAGAGAGGAAAAAAATAAAACATGAAAAGCTAAGTGGACTTCTGGGTTCAAGGTATCTAAATGGACTCCAGAAGGGGGAAAATATGAGCATAGTTCTAAATTTCCAGACATATATTCTTAGAACACAGTTGTGACTCTTATCTTCTATGAAGTGTGCAGATTAGATTATACTGAATGCAGGAGACCCAATCACGAAAAAAGAATGTAGCTTGTTTGTATATAAAATAGGCTGCATTATTTCTGAAGTTGCTGATATACTATTTAACCGCCTTCACTTTTTGTAGAACTTACCGTACAGTTCTTTATATTACGCAATATAGATATTTGTTAATGTTGTTTTAATCAAAAGGTGCATTTTTTCCTAGCACTTTTTCTGTTGCAAATAAGCTTCTGCACTAAGCTTTATTTTGACATGTATATAACCAGTAAGCATAAATAAATCAAATTCTTTTATTTTTCCTATTCTATATTATCTAAACAGATGGCAGCAACTGGCTGACCTTGTCTCAATCCTCTTGGTTAATACTTACATGGTAGACATGCAAGTTATTCCTTTGCTGTAAACTAGTCTGTAAAGTTGAAAAAATAATGACAATCTGTATCTATATTTCTGAGAAAGAATTTACTTGAATGCGACCATGATGTCATCATGAATTGAACTCAACTTAAACAAAATTCCCTTATTGGGGCCATTTATTCTCCATGTTTCAGAACTGACCATAAGTTCTAGCAATAACCTGGTTGCTTGGTGTCCTTGGTGCTTGGATTGTGTCTTCTAACATCCTGCCCCATATCAATCTATGGTTTAAAAACGTTTTGCAAGGAGGGAACACAAAAGGAAAAGAACTTAGTGATTGTGGTGTAGCATGAGTCACTAGAAGGCAGCTGCGGTATACCAGCAGTTACAGAAGAGAAGCAGCATTGGATCCCTGTCGCAACCACATCCAAGGAGAATTGCCGAGAAAATTCTTTCAAGTTGTTGGAAGATATACAGGGCCAAGGCCAAATTTCCATCTGAACCTCATTATGAGAAGCTTAGATCAGGGGTTTCCAACTCCCAGGCCATGGCCCACCATTCAGAATGGGGCTGTGAAAGTGGTCGGTGAGCGCGCAGCACATGCAATGGGGCAGGTGAGTGTGCATGTGCACAGCTCCATTTATGTGAGGAGTAGACACATGTGCCTGCTGCTTGCACAAATGGAGCTGTGTGCACATGCTTGCCTGCTGCTCATGTGGAACGATCTGCTCTCTCCCCCCCCCGCCCCCCGGTTCGCAAACTTGGAAAGGTTGGAGGCTGTAGGCTTAGATGATGCTTTACAAATAATGTCTATTAGTCTGTGCTTACACCTGGGTTTGGTATGGAAGTAGCATTGTTTGTTTAATCGTGTGTGTGTGTGTGTTTGTGTATTTATGTGTGGGGGAGGTGTTAGGATGGGGGAGGGAAATCTCCAGCAAGAGACAGGAGGAATGAGGTTCTATTGATGTTTCTGGATAACTTTCAGTAACTATTGCTATAATTTAGAATAGTGTCTTGATGGAGACATTCAGCTAAATCATCTGGAGATTACCCTATGACTTCCACATGAGAGCTATAGTTCTGTCTTAACTCTTACAGAATTTACATCTATTTGAAACCTATTGAAAGGATTTCTAGGTTTGAAAATATTGCAAATGGTTAAAGTGTGTTATACCGACACAAAAAGTACATAGATTCAAACCCTACCATTAGTCATGGTAGCTTGCCCAGTGATTCTGGTAATCACTTACTCTTAGTCCAACCTACCTCACATAAATGTTGTTGAAGGGAAAATGGAAGGAGAGATCATTATGAATGAATGAAAGATAGGATATAAAATGTCACATGAAAATAAAGGAGTTCCAACTTAATAGATAGGGGAGAGAGAGAATGAATGAATGAATGAATGAATGAATGAATTAATTAATTAATTAATTAATTTTTCCTGAATAGTCCAGATTGGGCATCTTTTAGAGTTTTTAGGTTGTAAGGACTGGATGTGAGAACTCAAAACTGAAACTCAGCATGAGGAAGAATGTTGCTGATGATTATGGGCGTGGACCTCAGGATTTGAGAGAAATATTTGTTCTAATGGGGTTGCTGTACGTTTTAAGAGACAGGTTTTCAGATCCTCATTTCAGTGCAGTGCAGAATAACCACATAACATGAGTAGAAAAAACTTTTTTATCAGTTTTTGCTGATAAAATAATTGTGTTATAATTGGTAACCTCATAACATGTCCTTTACTGGGTACAAAAGTGCAAAACACTTTTGTAGTTGGTACAGTAGTTTAAGATTTAACTTTAACTTTAAGATTTAATAGTACAACTGCCATTTTAGCTGTATTTCTATAAATTGCCCTAAAATGTTAAGCAGTGGGCATAATACAAACATTCTGTAAATATATATATTTATAAATATAAATAATATTATTTTTTTCAAGAATCTATAGAATACTTTAGTCTTGTAGGATAGATACATAAAACCTTGATATACATACAATGGATGTGCACCCATTATCTGTGACTGCATTATCTTAGAAGATATTCCCCTAAATATTAACTCTAAACTGTGTGTGTGTGTGTGTGTGTGTGTGTGTACTGTATGTATGTATGTATGTATGTACGTACGTATGTATATGTTCTTATAATCTTAGTGTTCTCTTGTCATATTGCAGTAGACTTCATTGGTCCTCAAAATGGATCTGGTATATTGTATGTTATTGATAAGTTACTCTAAAATGTCAAGTTTGTTTTTTGAGGATCTAAGTGATCCCATCATCTGGGCCTAATTCAGGTTCTGTGCATGACTTGTTTGTCCAAGTCTCCAGTGTTTTTGCAGTTTGAAAGATACTGTTTCAATGTCAGCCATACTATAAAATCTTTCAGCCACATCTTATAACAAAGATGAAAAGATGATTGACAGTTTACCTAGCTGTGCTTACTGTTGTCTTTGATTTCAGGCCAATTGGATAAAAAGGAAATACATGAAGAGATCACCCTGGGTCTGTGTAGAATGTCAAAGGTTGAATGCAGAAATTGAAAGTAAAAAAAAACCAACCAAAAAACCACAATAGGGCTTTTTTGTGTGTCCCCCTTGCCCCATGTTATTATTGCCAAACACTAATTGCCATCCTTATTTCTATTTTTGAGGATGTATTATGTAGTTATGGTGACTGCTAAGAATTTGGAGGAGTACATGTATATTATTTTCTGAATTTTATACACTCTGTTTGGCATATTAGCTTGAAACTGCCAATTTAGTACTCCCTATTTTTGGTCGATGTGAAAAAAAGAGAGATTTTTTCCCCTTCATTCTCTGCTACAAGCTCACTGAGTGTGCGGGTTGTTCACCTTTCAGGAGGAAAAAACAACAACTAGAAAGTGTGAAAGAACTATCCCAGCAGGCGTATATAATTAACTACTTATTAAATGCTTTTCAGGAAGCTAATAGAATGAAACATTACAATAACCAATACTAATAAATTATTGTGTCAATAATAATAAGCAGTACAAAACAAACCCATTGAGTCTTGGGGACTGAGTAGAGAACTTTCTCAAATAGATTTGGCCCCCACCCTACCAAGCAACAGGAGGTGCCTGCCTTTATAGTGTGATTAAAGTCTTGATGATGGGCATTCTCTTGGGATCTCCTGTCCTTTAGGGTAGATTCTCCTCCCCTTCCCAAGAGAGAGTTAGGTCTTACTCTCATTGCCTTCCAAAGCTAGTACAAAGTATGGGGTCAAATAGCAAACAACAGTCTAATCAAGGGACTACCGAGAACACTCTCATCAACACTGACAGGGCAAGCCACTTGGATATAAACAAGAGAGCAAATCCCATTCCCTTCTAGCACTGATGATGTTGCCTAGTTGGGTGATGAAATGTCTGTAAGCAAACCAGCAAGCTGAATAAACATCAAGGACCCCAGAGTTCAACCCTGAGCCATAAATATACCCCTATATTGGTACTAGACCAAAGATTCAGAAAAGATTCATTTTACCATATTGTATTATTTTTGTTGTTTATTTTCTTTTATATTTCTACATTGCCTTGGATTGAAACAATCACATTGCAGAGACAAACAAACAAAATATTAGTATACAAAGGAAAATATTTTTTTTTTGTCTGTGGTGAGATTTATGGAATACGTTTCTCAGAGAGGCTCACTTGGTGCCACACGTAGCATGATTTTGGCATCTATTACTCCAAGCTTTTCTTCAAAGTCACTTTAATTTTCAATAGTATTTTAATATTTAAAATTGTTTTAGATTTTGAACGCTTGTGTCGCTGCTATCAAGCTTATACGGTATCTTTATAGTGCTTTCTATGTCATTGTACCTGTTACACTTTTAATTGTATTTTTTAGCCTGTTTCATTGTAAACCACCTGGAGAACCATTGAGTGATTATCAGCTGTTTCTAGACCCCTGCTGAAGCTAGATTAGCTTTTACAGATACTCTTCAACTTGCGACCATTTGTTTAACACCCACTCAAAATTAAAACAGTGCTGAAAAAAGTTCCAGATCACAACTTGTCACACTTACAACTCTATACAGGTAGTCTTCATCCACTCTTCCTTAGAGCTTGAATTCCGATTGCCTGGCACTGCCCTATTATTTGCATTTCTGTAAGGTATGCAAATAATAGTTGCATAGAAAGGATAGCCGGTCACCTACCAAATGGATTTAGGACACTTTTTTTAGCAATATATAGGTAGTCCTCAATGTAACGACAACAATTGGGTCCTTTTCTTGCCACATTTGTTAAGTGAATCGTTGCAGTTGTGAATCACTGCAGCTGTTAAATTAGTAACACTGTTGTTAAATGAATTTGGCTTCCCCATTGACTTTGCTTGCCTGAAGGCCACAAAAGGGGATCACGTGACCCCAGGACCTGCAACGGTGATAAATGTGAGTCAGTTGCTAAGTGTTTGAATTTTGATCACGTGACTGTGGGGATGCTACCAAAGTCATAAGTGTGAAAAACAGTCATAAATCACTTTTTTTCAGAACCATTCTAACTTTGAACGGTCACTAAATGAACTTTTGTAAGTTGAGGACTACCTGTAGTGTCCCCATTGTCACATGATCAAATTTTGGTCACTTGGCAACTGGCATATATTGTTATGGTTCATGTGATTACCATTTTGACCTTCCCAGCCAGCTTCTGACAATGGAGATAGCTGGATTGATTTGATAACCACATAATTCATTTAATGACCATAGTGATTCACCGAACAACTGTGGCAAAAAAAGTTGTAAAATCAGGCACGACTCGCTTAACAACTGCCTCACTTAGCAACAGAGGTTTGTGATCGTAAGTCGAGGACTACCTGCACGAGCTCAAGGGTCCAGTTACACTTTTTACAATTCCTTTATCTTAACTTGTGCACAAGCAGCTCACATAATAGAATGGATTGTATTAAGGTGAACAGGTTATGTATAGGAGGAGAAGTAACAAGGTGCTTTTGCGTGCCAATTTTTTGGTCCTTATTTCCTGCTGTTTTTGCCCTTTCAAACCCAGATGCCAAGTTTGGACGGACTTGCATTTATTTTTATTTTTCAAGTGGTGCAACATATTTAGAGGACAAGGGAAGAAAGTTCAGAAAATGAATATGACAGAAAGAAGGAAACAGAAGTAATTAACAATTATTTAGCACGTGTAAGCAACATGGAAGTGTGTGTGTTTTCTTTTCTACCAGCCAGAGTAAAAACAATCGTGAACATCTTCTCAACAAGCAACTGTAGGAAATGAAGGCAGCAAGATTGTTGATTGGCAAAAAACAACAACCGGGCTATGGGTTAGGAGGAGGGAGGCAGAAATCCAATAGGAAGAATCTTTTCATTTACACCAGTGTTGTAAAACTTACAATGCCTCATTAAAAAGACAGAATTTTCATCCTAAAATTCTTGTTTGTTAAAGCTTCTCCTAACTTGTGTTTGTTTGCTTTTCTCCAAAAAACCAGTCCATTTAAACTGTGTTGAAGATAAAAATGTATTTTGCCTACCATTTACAACCTTCCAATGACTTTTCTCTTGGATTCAAAGAAAAAGCTTTACAAGGAACTGTGACTAAACAGGTGCCGAATATTCAAAATGTTTTCCTTTCTCTCCATCAACCATGATGACAACAGCTGCCATTAGAGGAAAGCTTTCTATTAAATCAGGTTCCTGGAATCATCCTAAGTAATATCAATTCTAGTTCCATCTCTCTAATGTTAGGCTTCATAGTGGCATTTAGGAGAGAGGGAGGGAGGGAGGGAAAGGAC
>JANHFL010009040.1:11679-24230 GCA_032468155.1 Oxyrhabdium leporinum | reverse complement strand
TCTATCTATCTATCTATCTATCTATCTATCTATCTATCTATCTATCTAAAGAACTATTTGTGCCAGGATTAACATTAAAATTAGGGTTGTTACCCATATTAAAAAAAACACAAAAAAATCAGTTAATTTATATGAGTCCCAAAATTCAAGGAATCTTTTAATTCTCAAGAAACAATGTTATTGGTTATATATAGCATATACCTTTCCCTTCCAACTATGAATCAATCATTGGTCAAAAGTAAATTGAACAACACACTAGTTCTTCTGGAAAAGCATGTGTGAACTAGCTATATTTTAATCTAAAATACAAATATTCCCTAATAACACACAGCCTCCAAAACAATATATTTGTTTTCCTGAAAATATATTAAGAACAATTATATTTAAAAATATTTTCCAAACTGATAAACACAGATGCAGAGTCTCTCAGTTTTGTTGATTAAATAAATCAGACCTGTGGAAGGAATAGAACTCTCATAACATTTTAATAAAATAAACTTTTTGTGAACACTGTGGCTTTTGTTGTTAGAACTGGCTATTTGGCTTTTAAAAGACCTTTGTGCTTACATAAAACATTCTTATGCAAAGCAGTAGAGACACATTTTATCGTCCTTGAAATATATCTTTATCAAAGTAAAAGAAGAACATCTGCCATGTGCTAATTTAATTTCCGATCTTGTGAGGAACCAAGCACTTTGGCTAAAAGCATAATTTAATAGAAACCAAGAGCATTGAATGCTTGATTACTTTTTCATTGTTTTATAGTTTACTCAGATTTTAGCATAATATTTTCAGTCAATTGATTTATCATAATTTTTAACACTAATTGTCATTCTAAAACCCCAAACTCAAGATGGATAAATAGTAATAGCAATGTATTATCATGTACATGTGACTTTTGCCCTCTCCCTTCCCTTTCTAGGTATACCCATGATGTGAGAACTTGTAGCTACTTGTTTTTGCTCGTCTTAACATGTTCTTAACAAAGCACCCGTACAAAACAGCTTCTCGAATCACTAAGCAATTTCACTGAAATACCATTTTTCCCCAAGAACACTGCAGAGAAAGAAAAAACTATGCTCTTCATTTCCTAGCCACAATTACCATAAAATGATGGCAGGTGTGTGTTTAGGGAAACCAGTTCCCTCTTTCTTTTTGAGATAGGTAAAAATTATTTTATTAAAAGCAAAAAAGACAATGTAAAAAGTCCTTTTATTGCTTTAAATAGTCAGATATGAAGTTTTCAGTGATAAAATAAGTCAAAATATAGCATTGTGAAAAACACATGCAATTTAATATTTCCAGTGGAGAAATATAAGAAAAGTCGAAACTCCTAGCAGACGATAGAATACTAATGGTTTTGTTTCTAAGTTTGCACAGAAAAAATATGTATCCCTGACCATACAGTATGTATCACAGAAATTAAAAATATTAACCTGGCAGAGAAATCAAACAAATTAAGAGATGCTGTGCAGTAATGGATTTTGGGCTAAAGCATTACATGTGCTTCATTCATTCATTCATTCATTCATTCATTCATTCATTCATTCATTCCGTGGTTATTCCTGCCCAGTCTCCCATGATGCCCTATTTAAGACACATACATTGCAATAGTCCTGTGGATAGTTACTATTTCCATATTCTTTAACTCCAGGTAAGAATGCAATTACTGCACCAGGGGAAGCTCCCACTCAGCCTAACCTAATTCCAAAAGACCCCCAAATCATAAACCTCTTCCTGGACAAGCATCAAATATACAAACAGCAACTTTATATTGCTTGATTTCCATTTGAGCCTGTCCTCTCCTATCCATATACTCTTTCAGAAACCTGCATTATAAACAATGGATTTACTGTAGTAAATAATGCCTGCTTGTCTGTACTGTCTTTTTCATATTCATGTATAATAGTTCCTTTTGTCAGAGACTTAGGAGAGCAGCATTGCTCTTACTTCCATCTTGGTTGCTAGCTAGTTTTAGATTAAAAAACAACAACAAATACTTTCTCGCTACCTAAGTACAGATTCTTAGACTTGCCTTGGTCTAAACAAGTTGTGTATTGGGTATTTCTGAACTTACACTTGCAGTCTGGGTTGAAGAGTTGACTTCTGAGTTGAAGTAGGCTTCTGAGAGTGGCATGATAGCTTTTAGTTCAGCTACACTCTGCTTGCCCATTTTAGATTTCACAATGTTTCTGTAAAATTTCTTGAGTCTTGACTCCATAGCAAATAAGCACCAATTCATCTAAAAGGCAAAGAAATGTTAACATGTAGTCTTCAAAAACAAGGTGAATTTAGTACTTTGTATAGATTCCTCAACTATGAAACCATCTAGTTTGAAATATAATTTTATTATAATTCTGTTGGGGGATTATACCTTAACCACATGAACATTTTCCTATTTAAACCTTTTGCCTCTTTGCCAGAAGCAACTGGTAAATGCTTTACCATTAATAAAGCTCCTTAGAGCATTTGAATTCTTTCTCAAAGCATTTAAAACTATGAGTCAGTTGTGGTTCCTTTGTCCAAACATGTACTACATAATTTTGCTGTACATTTTATGATGCCTTTTACCTGCCCTTTCAGAATACTCATTGATGTAGCATCTTGCAGGAAGTTAGATTAGACACACTCTAAATTTGTTTCCAAATATAGGTGGTAGGAAAATAAAATTATAGAAGGCCACAACAATGAAACAGTGAAGTATACCGGTTGAAGTTTTAGAAGAGGACTCAAAAGATTCGGCTCCAAGTCCATTTCTACAGAAGAAAAAATCAGTGTTACTTTGGAAAAGTTGCTCTCTCTCTCTCAGCCATATATATCTCAAAGGGCAGGACTGTCAAACTCCCATCCCATGGGCTGGATGCATCATGCGCTGGCCATGCCCACGCTCGATTTAGAAAAGGGATAAAAAGTCCCTATATGTCATGTGACGCCACCATAATGCTACGAATTTGACACCCCCATGATGGGGTTTTTTTGCAGAGGTAAAATAGAAGGAGATCCCCTTGTTCATATTGGAGATAATGGGATATAAATGTAAAGAACAAGAACAGTAAAAAACTATGTCAAAGATGTTTTTTGTTTGCAATTCAGATAGAAAATAGAAGAAAAAGTTTCATTCATTATGACATATTTCAAGAGCAAGACAATGCTGCCACATTCCTGCTTTTTCCTATACACAGCTGTGATTTGACATGCTGAATGTTATCTATTTTCAAAAAATAAACACAATCAAAAACCAATAAAATAATTTCATTCTTGATTTTTTTTCTCCTAATGTGTCTGGCCTCTTATTAAATGTAAAATGCCATTTTAAAAATTCTGTTCATGGGTTAGAAAGTACTAAGAACTTTACAAATGACTACCTTCATCTTAGGTCTTCAAGCACTTTGTGTTTCCTTGGATGATTAGAGGATGCTCCTCAGGCATGTTGGTTCTGGGCAATAGTAATCCTTAGAAAAGACAGATTTGAAGTCGTGTACCTTTCTTATGTTGTCTACATTGTGGAAAATGTGGCCTGGGCTCTATATAGTGCTTTCCAGAAATGTGGAAATTCAAATCCCACAATCTCCAGAAAACAGACTCATTGAATCATGAAAGTTGTCATTCAACATATCTTGGGTAAAGACCTAGTAACTTATACCCCAGGGCTGCATGAAATATTAATTCATCCTCTTTTTATGGTTTCAGAAATTCCCTCTCAGGACACTTTTGTCTTTTAGTTTCCTGTCATTTTGAAGAAGAAAAGACATAAACAACAATGGTTTTAAGCGAAAGTAAAGGTTAAAAGATTTTTTCCACAACTCTTGCTCAAGGGACACAGGTTTTCTTGAAAACAATACAGAAATGGTTTTCTTAAAGTCTTGAAATGACCTGATTGCTTTCTATTCAAATACTAATCTGTCCATCCTCTCCCTAGGTTTTGTTTATCGATAAAGAAAATATTTGTAAGGGTTGAAATGAGGGGTCCTTGGTGCTCTCAGAGATTGGTGTGTGTTTTTTTTAAAGATGTTAACATTAATCAAACTAGGTAACATCAGTGCTGCCGGATTTTATTTGTTTTTAGATCAATCAGGTCACCTATCTACCCATGGCAAAATAAAATTAAATAAATCTTGGTCTTCTTCAAATATACAACGTGGCATCATGTCACTTTGGCTTATGTTTCACTGTGCTGTGTTTCTTCCAGAATCATCAATTTCACTTCCACACAACCAGAACTCTGTCCAGTCTTCCCTAAAATATTTCTTGAGGGTTTTGTACCACCTATAATATTGGCAGAGTCAAATGATACAAAAGACAGTGTATAAAAATTACTTGGTGATAGGAAATATGATATCAAGTTCTTTTTGTTATTATATCAGTTATATTATATCAGTTTTATCATGTTATGATTACTATTGAATGAATAAATAGCAATTATGCTCTGCTTAGGGATTCCTTTTAAAATATTTTAGATCAATTATCTGTTTTTAGCTAGATTACTGAAATAGCATGAAAGAATTTCTAATAAATAAATAAGCAAGGAAGCAAGAAATATAAGAAGTTTTATTTTTCTTTAAACAATGATTTTCAGAAAGTTATATGCTCATGTTTTTACTGGGGAATATTATGTGAGTTGATAATATACACAATATAAATTTAATGGAGCTCCTTTGGCATTATCATGGGAATTGGAAGGGCATCTAGAGTTATCAAATCAAAGCATTTACACACACACACACACACACACACACAGAGATACACTCAAAACACTTTCCTTCCTTTTTCCTTATTTTTCATGCTGCTAATTTTTCTCCTTTTTGCTTTCCTTGTTCTAATGAAATATTCTTGTGCACATGTACTTATATCTCCAGTATAACATGTCTAGTAGTTTTGTGAAACTTAAAATACTTTAGATGTCTCTTCAGATATTTACTAAATTGCATGACTATTTAAACTGTTTTTACAAGAATTTTCTTGTTTTACAAAAGAAAGATTTATAAGATGGGTTGTTCAAATATACATAAATGAGAATTCTAATCTGTAAGAGATGTGGTACTTAGATTAACAAGTTCTGGCAGTTTATAGTGAAATAATTCATCCATAAATATTTTATATATAATTATTTTTATAAATGTACTGATCTATTAATTATGATAAAACATTTTTACATATATATTGTGCAGATGTTTTAAACATGTTTTTACTTTGACTTTGGATCAGAAAATTGTAGCTGGAAATTCTAAATTGTGGATCCTTTATTAGACAAAAATACTATCCTAACCCAATTACAGGAAAATATGTGACAAAGTTATATCAAGATTTAATTTCTGGATGTGTGATGACTTTTGAATCTTTCATAACAGGAATATTGCTTTTTTTTCCAGTTCCTTATCTCTGTTCTTAGCAGAAGGAATTAATACATGTAATAAGTATTATAGCAATATCAGATCATGCACCTGTAAATTTATTCATTATAATGGCTCTTTCCATATTTTTAAAAGGGTTTTAATTATACCTTTATTTCCCTACTTCTTTTTTTTAAAAAGGATAGATACACAGATCTTTTGTGGATTTACTCAATATCTGGAATGCCTTTGAGGTATACAATTTAAAAAAATATAAAATAAACAATTTATAGTATTGCTTATAGTAAATGGAAAAACAAAAAGAAATAACTTGATCAGAGAAATGTGGAAAAATCTTAAGGACTTTTGCATAAATTTGCAAGATAATACAGACACATTTATATAAAAGTTTTAATGAGCGCTAAACAGGAACTTTTTGCACTTAAAAGAAAATATTCACTGAGTTTTCTAAGGCAGAACTGGAACAGAAATGAAAGACCTGGTAAATTATCAATTTCCCAGCTGAAACAATTTCAGTAATGTAATACTATCCTTACTATCAAGGACACAAAAATATTTACTAATCGCAGTCAATAAATCATTTAAAAAAATATTATTATCAATTATATAATATTAAATCAAGAAAAACATTAATCAGTTTTCTATAATATTTTATATTATGCATTATCATCTGTCTAAAGCTGTCACTTATTTGTATTTCCAATAATTATTCACATTAAAGAGAGCAGGAAAGCTCTTATTCTACTCCTTAAGGTTCCTTATCCTGTTGTAGTAATGATAACCTTTTAAATCCATTTTTTCAAGATGTTTCAGTAAACCTTCTATTAACTGTTATTTGAAAGCTGAAAAAATATTGAAGGCTATTCAAGCCATTGTCCAATTTCCGCATTAAATGTTGAGGCAAAAATATAGATTGTGACCTTAATATGTAGATTTTAAATAGTATTGCCTACATACATACATGCATAATCTGGCTCTATATCACTGATTCTGATAAATAAGATCACAGTGAATAAAATGAAAGATTCCATCCCAGGCATTTTTTTCTCAAAAGATTTTGGAAAATAAAGTTAGGTTGTAAATACTCTGAAGTATGTCCAGTATTAGGGTTTCCTGTTTGAAAACTCTAAGAAGTGAGCAGACTGCATCAATTAAGATAGGATGCATAGAAATTTTAAGCATTGTTACGGAGAAAATGGGGGATACAGAAAAGTATAGATTATTGTTTGTATAAGATTAGTTTTTTTATAACATCACCCAATGATTACCTCTATACAATCATAGGTGATGAAGATGGTAACTGAAATGTAGATTTTGAAATGAATGTTGGATTGTTTGATTGATTATGTACCATAAATTATTGTCAAAGTCTTAGTTACCCCACAGATAAATTTTCTCATTGCCTAGCGTTTCAGGTCTTTCAACAATGCAGTTATAACCACTGTAACTGAGTCCCATTTACTTTGCAGTTGGTTTTCTTCTTCTCTTTCCTTCCATCTTTCCCAGCATTACAGCCTTTTCCAGAGAGTTATGGCTTCATGTAAGACAGTATCTCCAAATAAGGATAAATTGAGCCTGGTCATTTTTGTCTAGATGACCCTAAATGCAGCCCTTGTGTAATTTTAGGGCATCCTTTTCTATGCTGTGGTAAAGTCAGTCTTGAGACCAACCTGTAGTGAATTGATAATGGATGCTATCATATATTTCCTGCTTTTGGTAACACTTATAATTGACACAGATCCACATGTTTGGGCCAACTGGACTAACAACTTAATCAAGAATAACAATGGATAGATAGAGACAAACTGCTAGCTTTTTTGAAACAAAAAATGAACTAGGACAATTTTAACCCAGGTTTAAACCATGCGACAGCATAACCATAAAATGATCACAATAACAGAAAAAACTAAATTGCCTGGCTGGGAGTGTTCTACTTAATCAGAAAATAAAATAACTGTTGCCACTTTTCTAACTATTTATTTGCTTGTCTGTGCAATAAATTGAATAGCCATTAGACTCCAGCTCTGTTCATTTCTTTCTATCGTTCCCAAAATGCAGTGAAAAAGGGAGTGAAATGTGTGTTAAACTGACCACCCAAGGGAAGAAGCTGTGGAGAAAAAAGGAAATAAAATCAATTGCCTAGTAGAGAAAGACATCTGCCGAAGGTCAACAAAGGTTGTACTAAGAACTTCAAGAATTCTTTAAAATTGTTACGTGAGCAGGAATATCAGACTGGAGTGTCTTTGTGTAAGAAAATGGTAATGAATCAATGCCTGAACAGAAGGGCCTTCTGATACTGTGCATGATGAATTACCAAACATTTATTTTCAGATGTTGACACCCTTGTGATATGAAAATACAGGAGGACTTATCTATTGATGACCTAAAGAAAAGACCCTGAAGTTGCTGTTACTTTTTAAAAACATCTCCATTGACTTTTCTAGTCCGCTCACCTTAACAATAAGATATTTATGAATATTCCAAGGAGATTGTTTATAAATGAGAGTGAAATGAGAGCAGAAATAAGTTAACAGATTCATTGATTTCAAAAGTTAAAAATAAAAATAAATTAAAAATACAATCCTAACTGCATTAATAATCACATTTTTTTCACACTTCTGTCACTGATACTTTATCACAAGGTACAGATAGACAATTTTTCCCCTGCTATACAATCAGATTAAATATGGAAAAACCTAGTTCAAATCGTTCAAATCGTTCAAATAGTTAACAGCTAAGCTTGCTAGTAATCTTCAATCAATCACTGTATTTCAGCATATCCAATCTTTTTCAAAGAGGTTATTATTATAATAGCACATTTATCATATACTGAGTCACTCTTCGAATGAGTGATTCTAAATATGATAGATCAATAAATAAGTTTTAGGGAGGAACCATTCACATTTTGTCAAGTTCTTTAAAGGAAGAAAAATATATAAATGAGTAAACAGATCTAGTTTGTTTGCTTGCTTGTTTGATTGATTGATAGATATTCCAACACATTGCTTGTTATTAGGAGTATTTGCAGGGCAGTCAAGTTGGCATTAATGATAATGCAATTGAATCTCTGACTATTTTTATGTATGACACCCATAATCACTTGTTGTACTAATTCTTGTTTATTAAATAGGCAGATCTGCTTCTTTCTCTGCTGCTGTTGATAGGAACCAGGAGGTAACATTTAAAATTGTGAAATATTGGTACATTATATTCTGATTATACAGTAACTTGTTATGAGTTTAACTTATTTTATTGGTTATTAGGATATGTTTTTTTGTTTTAATTTACATCCTGTTATAAATTGTATTATTTTTGGTTGATCTTTGATCGTAATACATTGAATTACACTGAGTTTCTTAATCATAGCTTGCAAAAACCCATCCTTGATATAGCTTCCAAGACAACTGAAAGAGTGATGATAATGCTTTCTAGGCATGTTGCATGAATAAAATCATTCAGTCAGGGATTATGTAGTCAGTTTATATTTGAGAGTAAATTTAGCTTTAAGTAGATGTTGTGATGCTTCCTAACAGGCAAATAATTAACTTAGTCTTTTTGAAATAATATGTGAGGAATCGTCCCTGAAAAACCCCCAAAGTGCTTGTATACTTATTGAAATTATGTTCCTTTAGAACTGATAACTGTCTTGCTAAAATCTGGACAAGTTATTTCCAGGGTGAAATATTTCTTGAGCTACTTTCAGTCATTTTGGCATTGTTTTTGTTCAAAATAAACAGGAAGGGTCTCATGTTCAAAATTGCCCTTGTTTCTACTTCCTTTTGTGAAAAAAAATCCCAAAAACTTCTCTCCCATATTCTATCTAAGAGAGTTTCTAGGCCCACATTTTGTATTAATGGGATATCATGCATGAACATGAACAGATAATATTAATAATATATGTGCAAGAAAAACAAGGAAGCAAGCAGTAAGTCTTGGAGACTGAGAGGTTTTAGAATTCCAGTTCATCCCAAGTCCTCCAGTTCCCAGCAGTTTTCCATAGTCAAAGAAACACACTTTATCTACAAGGAGAAATGAAAACATCATTATGCAACTGAGATGCAGTTAGTATAAGAGATTTTTTTTAAAGTAACCTCACCCTAGAGAGTTTATTTAAAAATTAAAAGCTTGACAGATGATAAATGTTCCATGCATTTTGGAATGCAATGCACTGAGTACTATTTTATAAATGATAAAGTGACTGGAGATTCAGGTAAAAAGAGTTTTAAAAAATAAGGCATGGAACCACAGGCTTTTCTTTGCCAAATAGAGCTCTTCTCCACTACATCTTGGTGCCACTGCTATTCCATTATTATATCAATTCCATGTGTCTTATTTACATAGTCCAAATTATAATCACACCAAAGCTAACTTCTAGGCATCTTTCAGTCTAAGTGTACTGAGACAATGTTGTTATTTTTCCACAAACCCTTTGTATCTTTGTATGATTTATTTAAGACTAACATGTTTCAAGTACCTCCAGTCTTTAGCAAAATCCCCTTCTCACCTTTAGGGATAGTCTGTGCCTTCCTCAATCTCTAGTCCTTTAACAGAGGATTGGAAGTTTGAGGGTTCTGCTCAGGATCTTAGCTGTTCCTACCACTATAGTGAAGAGGGTTGGGTTTTATTTGCCTTACAATACTTCTGTCCTTATAAGGATGCTTGATTTATAGTTATATCAGTTAAATCTTTCTCCTACTCATGCCAAATTTGTTCCTATTCTTACGTTGAGCATAGTTTGATCTATATTAAATCAGTTCAACCCAAGGTTTTAGAATTCTTTGTCTTGAATGCCAGTCTCTACACTGAGGTGGCACTAAATAGTATTGAATTTGGCTGACATTAGAGCTATATACATGAGGTTTCACATATGTAATTTTGGAAGATAAATTCCTTTCATTTTTAAATTTCATTTGGAGCAGAAATTACTCAACTACTGCTTCGCTGTAGATAGAAAATAAGAACAATGACTTACGATCATGCTAAACTTGATGTGAGACAAAGAATCATTGACATAGATTGTTAATCTGAACAGAGCAGGATAACAAGATCAGTCTATTTACAGTGAAGGGATTTATGGTGAATAGGCAACTAGTTGCTTAAATCAGTATATTGTGCTGAAATGTCATAGAATATCATTAGCATATTTAATTCACTCCATTTGGCACTTTCCTAAGGAAGATATTTAAGTTAATATATTCATGGAGACCATGTCCATGTGGCTCTTGGACAATTAAAACAACAACTCCGTATTCTAGTCTACTGCAATTTTTAAGATATTTGTATAGTATATCTATCTAGAAAAATATCAAGATCAGTCCAACATGAGGTACTATCTCAACTTGGCATAAACTAGTTCTGACAATAATTTGTCAAGTTATGTGAGGTCAAGTGATCATATTTAATGAATTTTTTTTTGTCTTTTCAACAAACTTCCCTTTATTGAGCACTAGTAGTACAATTTGGAACTAGCTCATACTATTATTGATATCTGATGTACACAGTAACTTTTGTTTTTAAACATGGTCAGTGACCAAAATAAGATGTGATTGGAATTGAATCAGAAAGTTGAAAAGCTAGGTATCAAACTTAGAAGAGTCCCGCCACGAAGTTTATAATGTAGGGTTGTGTGAAGGTATTTTTCAAGTGAAAGATGATTTGATTGAATTACTATACTTATTCAAACTAAGTCCAAGTATCAAATCTTTGAACTGATCTTTGCTGCTTAATCACGTTAACAATCATTTCATCCTAAACTGCTGAGCAACCATGCTTATGCTGGTCAACAGCCACCACTTTTTTTTAATAAACTTCCTGCTGATCCAATAATTCTTGACCTCAATGATTATTATAACCTCATGCTCCATTTAACTCTACATTACTGGTAGACACCCATTTAGTTTCTGCCCAGGTACTGGTGAGATATGCTTCCCTTGCTTTCCCATAACTGTCAGAACCTTAAAATTCCCTTCCCTTCTTTTCTTGATAAATCTCTAAGTGGAAAGGTCAGAATACTGCTGCTTAGTTTCTGTGATGCTGAAGTACCATTTCCTCCATGCTACAAGTTTACATTGATTTGTAGGAATGTAGGAACAAAACCATAGCCTGTTTCCTACTGCTTAACATAGCCTTAGAACAATGATCCCACCCCTATCATTAAGGGTGGGATGGGAGTAGGAAGAAAAGATTAGGGTTAATATGAAAGGGCATAATGTGGGAAGACAGTGTCTATCCAGGTGTGCAGAAAAGAAAACAAAGAGACAAAGATGAGTGCAAAGGGAACGATTCTTGAAAGAAAATTCTGACATTGGTAGACTGTTCCATGCAAGGCTTGTCTTCCCAGCAAGGATGGGAAACCAAAGGAGATAAAAAAAGCCTATCAGATCCTGCAGATGCCATAGTCCACTTATTGCCACTCTATTGAAGCCTAGACTGGAATTTCTGAAGTTGGCTTAAGAAGAAGCCAGGAGCAGCACAGAAGATAAGCAATTTAGTACACTTAGTGTCTGTGTTCAATATAATTGTCAGCTCTTAAAGTCCCCTTTATTCTCTTTCATTCTGTTTTAACTTACACCCAAAGCAAAAAAAAAACAATATTTCTTTTACTTGTCTGAATTTGTCTGATATATGACACTTTGTTACTGTGTGAGTGGATAATGTGTTTACTGTTGAAATGTTATGTATATGATGCAGATAGTTCCTTTACACCATAGTGTGCTATATACACAATCAAGTAGTAGATAATTCTCAGGAAAGGCTAGTCAGTCCTGCCTATTAGTTTGTCAATGTTTAAATACTTCCCCATTGCAGCATATAGTCAGATAGTTATCAGATGTAATTTTGAATGTCAAATTGGTTGAAATGAAACATTATCATTTTCAAATCTAAATTTTGAATTGAATCATAATAGTTGTGAATCTCAGATCAGATATTGGATGATTTGCATACTTCCATTAAGCTACAGTATTAGCCTTCCCACTAGTTTCAGCAATTAGGTATAAATTTTCTGTTTTAGATATTGTAGCTATCAGTGTACTTTGTAGAAACTATTGATATAAGTGTGATCTAGCAATAATGATATGTCAAAGAATAAATCTGCGAATTGGAATGGACAATTTTTATTTTATTTATTTTATTTTTTTTACATTTATATACCGCCCCATTCCGAAGACTCGGGGCGGTTTACAGCTTATAAGCAATACT
>JANHFL010009040.1:0-11579 GCA_032468155.1 Oxyrhabdium leporinum | reverse complement strand
GAACCGCTAGATTGAATCAGCAGAAGTGGCCTGCAGTTCAACACTCTAACCACTGCGCCACCTAGGCTCATCAATATGACCATGTGATGAAAAGTACTCTGAAACCCCTCTTTTCTTTTAAGATTGATAGTGAATTTCTTTTAGACTCAAACTCCAGCTTTATATTTTAGCAGAAATATTTCCATTCTACATTTGATTAAAGACATCATGCTTTATTCTTTGCTGGTATGCCCATTATCAAAACAGAATGGACAAAGTATTCTCCCCACTGCCAAATCTACTCTACTGTTTGCCTTTTTTATTTCTAATTAGAAGAACATAGAAGGAATAGACTAGTGGTTATCTTGTTCTTCCTACTCTATTCAAGTGAGATAGAGGAAGTGTAACACAATGAATTTTGTTGTGTGGTACCCACTTGCTTGCTTTTTTAATTAATATTATTTTAATTATTGTTTTCAAGTGACAAAAACTATGAAATTTAAATTGATTAAAAAGTCAAACTGGTTACTAGAAATAGGAATAGAAAAGAAAGCATTATAGTACAAGATTTCTCACTTACAGATAAAAACTTATTATCTATTATCTATAATTAATATTCATTACTACAGTTTTATAAGTCTGAAACGGTGGATAAATACCTAGCAGCCGAAAACATTTGCTGAACATTACACTTTCACATACATAGTAACAAATTCCGAAATGAATTATCTTCTGGCTGTGTAAATTTTTTTGCCTTTTACCTAAGATTTTCCTGGAGTGAGTCACTTTTTTTGTGAGATGGGTGGCAATATAAACAAACAAACAAAATATACAAACATCCTAGCTTATGCAGAAGCAATTACCTGGAGAATTTTTCTCTCTTACAGTGAAGAATTAAGAAATTGACATCTATTTTTGTTATAGATTATTTTTCTCTCTTTCTTCTTTCCCATGACCTCTCCTGGAAACAAACTCAAAAGCCAGTACTGGTTTTTTAAAAAAGAAATCTTCCCATATCTCTGTCTGAAGCTTGCTGTCTTTACATTGTCTATGTACCCCACACACACCCCATAAAGGGAGAAAATGTACAACAGATGCTTTATGAATTATGCATGAGATTAAAAGACGCCAAGTGCCACATGTGTATTTTGAAACTGAATAATTCATAGCTGATCTGCTACAACTACAGTGGGACTGCTCCACCCTGCATAGTAAAAGTCATTTAGATTAACAGAGTTAATTTTGGTGTACCCTTAGAGATACCCAAAGGTCCAGCCTCACTGATACCTGGCAAATTACAATGCTTTTTTGCAGTCAGCAGAGGGCACTTGGAATAGAGTTCTTGATGGTGAGACGCATAGTTGTGTGAATTGCAAAACATGGGTAGGTTTACTCAACGGACAAAATGACAGTTAACCTTTGTGTAAAAGGTGGCCACAACTGGAAACTTTGAGTGATAGTCAAGTTTCGTCTGTGCTATTTGATCTGAGAGATCTTATGCAGAATATCTTGTGTGAGCCAGGAACACAAATAACTTTTCAAAGTTCTCCACTGACTATGTGACTGGAAATGACCAAATAGGAACTGTCTCCTGATTTCTTCCCTTAAGTAAAGTATGGAAAATCAGATAAGCTGCAGATGACTAGGAAAAACATGAAAAATGAACCATTCTGACATTACTCTGTTCTGTTTTCTTACTAAATAAAGACTGGAACATCAAACTTTACCCATAAAAGTTTCTTTAAGAAATCTCTAGAGAAAATTCTTCCTCAAAAATAAATGAAAATTAGAAGGTGAAAAACCCCCCTAGGAATTTCTTTTTATATTTGGCATTAAACCCATATGTCAAATAGGAAGATGCATAGCATAAGGTGAAATTTGGCAGTAATGAGGACAGTATCTTTTGATAGCCATGAAATAAGATTTTTCTCAATTTCAAATGAAAGTATAGCTAGACTTGTAAATCAAGTACAGTCCCACAACGATCTTCTTCTGAAGATATATCACTTTTCCAGATCTTTCTACTGGCTGTGATTAGAACCTTCATTTCCCACTTGTTGGAAAAATACTGGGGGTATAAGGAGAAGTAGTGTTTTTGGGCCATGGGGTGCATATTTTTGCTTTTTGAAATTGGACAGAGGTGTTCAAAAGCATAACAGATGTCATAATGATATTACTGAAGTGAGTAGGAATTTTTCATGAGCTTTCAAAGGTGCTCATTGCAAAATAGATGGCATAATTCCAGCAGTTTCATTACTAGTTGCAGAATAAACTGTCAATTTTCATTGCATGATTTGGGCCAAAGAGAACTTGGAGGCCACAAAAATTGAATTCAGCACATATTGCTCACACAACATTAAAGCATTTATGATGGGAAGCGGCTGTATTCAGAGCCCCTCACAGAATCTTTAATGAGATCACAAACTCAAATGAGCACAAACTCAGTTATAATTACTTCTTAGTAACCATATGTAAAATCACACTTTTAATTAATTTATTTTTATTGCATATTAACACATATCTGGACAGTTAAGTGCAGTCTGGCTCAGTTTGTAAATGATTATATTGGACTACAAATAACTAAAATTGTGAATAAGGTCAAATTTGCCATATTCAACAGATTGCCCTAGTGTTTTGCTCACACATTTTTGCTACCCTGATATTTATTAGTCATCTTCTAATTTTTCTACAAGAGTCATTACTAATATAGGTACTTTAAACTTCTAATTTTTTCCAGACTTGGCATTAGCGGAGTTTGGATATGATAATTTGTTTTTAAAATGTCAGTGTATTTTTTTCTCTCCTGATAGCACAGTTCTCGAGTAAAAGAGATGTTTTGGGAGATATTACATTCTTCTGTTCCATACTTATCTGGGTATTTCTTTCTGTCTGTCTGCCTGCCCCCCCACCTCTATCTTATCTATCTATTTTTTTCTGGGTTTCATCAAATCACCCTGTTTAACATGGAGCATTAATCCTGCTTAATTGTTAGAAAGAGTGGACAAACCTGAGATAAGTGGTTCCTCATGCGGTGGTTATGCTTGACACCATTATTATCCAAAATAAATTGTTATCATCAAAATGGCAAGTTGTGCCCGATTATGTCATCAAGCTGGAACTCTTCAGTTGAGTTACAAAATCTAATGCAAATTTGTAAACTGCTGCATTTTTAAAATATTCTAATTATGCACCTGTTTTCTCACCTGGTCCCCCTTAGATGTTTCATGAATACCCAGGTTTTAACATATACTGTATTTCATCTGAGGGAACTTTTAAATATATGTACAGGGCCAATTTTTTAAGCTCAGTAGAAATGTGACTGGTGTGTGTGGGTGTGTCTCAATTTTCTTCAATATTTTAACTGCTTTTTTTTTTTTTAAGAAAATGGTTGTCATTTGTTTCCCAGCATAAAACAGCACTAAACCTCTCAGCAGTTATGGCTGAAGGGCTCAAAGAACCACAAAAAGTGGACTTCAGACTTGCAGATTGCTGCTCCTTTTTTTCTGAAACTAAAACCCAAACAAAGGAAGATGAGGAAAGTATGTTCTACAAATGTATTCAGTGACAAAAAAATCTACAACTTTAGCAGCTCTTCTCTAATCCAAATGAACACCAATAAGATAATATATTTCATTGTTATTGTCTTCTGTGCTCTTTTAAAAGTCCATTCTGGGAATTGTTTTTTCTTTGTTCCCATCTAGTTTGTCATTTTTGTTGGGGTTTTTTTGCCCCGTGGGATCATCCATGTTGGACTGTTAGATTGGATTTGGCATTTCTATCCACCTATTAAGTCCTTCCAAGCACTTGGGATAGGTAGATAGATGTTGTTGTTTGATGGTGTTAAATGGTATTTGATGGTGACAAAAAAAATGGAGGAGAGGATGCAATATTATTCCTAATTGCAACTAACTATGGTGCTTTATATAATACATTAGAATAACAGATGATATATGATCAGGAAGAACAATCCTATATTAGACATCATAAAGACTTCAATAAGGGCTCATCCACCATCCTGCCTCAATGTCTGGAGTTTTTTCACATCGTTTCTGATATTATTGCACATTATTACAAAAAGGGTGCATTGCATTTAATTTTTTTCAGAACTGCCTGAAATTAAGTAGTGTACTGTACTATAAATACTATACTTAATGGCATTTTAATTCTACTGTAATAGTTGCTGGCCATTGGACTGCTAGACTGGACAAATTTTAATAGTGGCTAACCTTTGCTTAACATATGCTTCTACTTCAGTCTCACCAGCCAATTATGAGGGCTGTTCAGTGGCATAAATATTCAATTCATTTATTCTAAATGAGTATGTATTTGGGATATTAAGATGAAATATAGAATTGTATGTTATCTAGGTCATTAAACAAAGTCACTATAATTACTTATTCCATGACTCAGTTTATTTCAGTTTAGGATTATTAGCCAGAGAATAATTCCAAAATCTGTATCCAAAGTTATTAAATTAGATGGTCTAGAAAGTTACCTGTCTAGTGGTCTAGTTACCTGTCTTTTCCTATTTTTCACAGGAATCATGTGTTCTACTCCATAGCATTTACAAGGTGAAGAAGGTTCTGGAATCAAAATAGAATGACTAGTTGAAGAACAAACAGATTGAATTTCAATTTAAATACGTCCCATTTAGCAGGCTTTGAATGCATTGAACAATATTTCTGTTCATAATTTCCCCCAATCTCTATCTCAACAGTAAATTTAGCTGGTGCATATTGGTAGTCATACACAGGGGAGAGATATTTTAAGATATGTAAATATTGATAGATAGGTTATGGTTAATATATAATTTATTGAAAGTAATGCAAATATGTTTAAATAAGTGAAATTGACTGTTTATAAGAATATGATCCTTGATTTTATAGATGTGAGAATTGAAAAGAAAAATAAAAGTAAGTTGAATACAATAGAAATGAAATAGCTAAGAAGCATGTTGTGAAACAGTGATATGGTCAAGAATGAAGAAGCTTCTGAGATGAGAAGCACAATATCTTCAAGCAAAAACAAAGAAATTCCAGTTGCCTATTGAAAAAGCACCTTTGAGACAACATGACCTAGATGACTGAGTATCTCCATAGAAATTTGGTCAAGAATGAATAGAAACGGGATTAAATACAAAGTAAAATTGCCAATAGTAAATAAGTATTTTGAGATGTCTTGGTAACGACAATATATTTATGTTTATACTCTTCTCTTCATTCAGGATCTCAAGAGACTACAAAGTATTCCCTTCTCCCATATATATGAAAAGTGAATGGGTACTGATAGCCAAACACAGAAAAAACTGCAGTTAGTCAGAGTTTGTGAAATCCTGGAAAGAAAACAAGAAAGAAATTTAAATTTCAAAAGGCGATGTATAAAGAAATGTATAGAAGTGATATGGTATAAAGAACATGATTTAAAATGGGTGAATGGGTATATGCAGAAATGGAATAGATTTTGTTAGTGTGAACTAGATTTAGTTAGATTTAATTTTCTTTTACCCAACCTCTTGCTTTCTTTAGCTTACTCTTTCTTCTTTATTCCATGTGCTATTCCAAAAGGCAAGCGCATGATAAGAAAGCACGTTTCAGCATCTGAAATTAAAATGTAAAGGTTAGAATACTACTGATCTTTCTGAATATTTTCACTTGTCATACCAATAAAGCAATTCACAGGAAGGAGTTGACGGAAATGGTATCAAAATCTTGCAGGAGAATGCTGTTGTGGTAGAATCAGTTTGCAAGACATTGTCATTTTAAAATACCTTTGCAATAAAAAAGTAGATCTTCATTTTTCAGATGGGTGCTTGATTGCACAACCTTAATAAATTTTTAAGGTTTTCTTCATTAATCAGTAACCTTGTAGGCAAAGAACACAGATTATAAATAGCATCTTCTCTCACAGGGTCGAGAATGAAGTTAATGCCAAATACATCCAGACTATCTCTTGCTCTTGAAAACAATCTGGATTTATTTCATATGAAATTTTCTAAGGCAGCATTGGTTAAGAAAAAAAATCATTTCTTCAAATAATTTTATACAAGATATGATAAATCTTGAAAAACTAATACCCCCCCTTTGTTTAAAAATGCATTAGTTTCTTCATGCACTGGTTGTTCAAAATCTAAAAAGATATGGCAAGCTTGAACTACAGATAACCTATTAAAATCCCTTAAATAGGGACAATTTATAATTAATTCAGTAATTTGATACTTATACTGTTTTTCTTAGAATACAGAGACAGAAATGTGTACAATTTTATGTGTATGTCTATATATGGATGTATAAGAGAAATAGAGATAACAATAGTAAAATTTATTTATTTACCAGAGAAGGATCTCGCACATGGTGGATTATAGCAGCAGCATTTATACATATATCTCGCCACAGTAATTTACAGCACTCTCTGGGAAGTTTACAATGTCGAAGCATTATTTGCATATTGCACCCAACAATCTGGCTCCTAATTTTACTGATCTTGGAAGGATGGAAGGCTGAGTCAACCTTGAACCCCATCATGGTCAAACTCCAGGCTGTGGGCAGAGTTTGCCTGCAATACTACTTTTTAAGCACTCCTCCATCAGGGATTAAATAGGACTATAGCATAACAAAAACAATTTTATTTAATGAACTGCTAAAGTGTTACATTTTCACAAAGACACATGAATATGTTAGTTTCTTCTGTCATAAATAAGTCTGCTCCTATTTGGGGTTATGGATAAGAATAATTTTAAAACAAATTAATTTGATCTCAAAGCTGATCTAATATTCCTCATTTGCATGGAAGCTCATCTGCTGTAGAAGCTAGTATTTCCCATTCTTGAGAAAATTATATTGCCATCTTTTATACCTGTATTATATTGCCATCTTTTATACCTGTATTATATCTCTTACTTAAAAACCTCAATAGAACCCTATTCACCTCCAAAACATCAGAGCTGATGGATGCTGAATTGAGAAAAAACTCCTTTATAGAATAGATTTCTGGTTGTGAGAATGAGGAATTAATAGGTCTAATGAATCCCTTAAACCCTTCGAATATCGGAAAGCTGAATTTTATATGAGTCTGTCCAGAATGCTGTTCATGTGATAGTGAACTGTCATCAAGGGACTTTCCAGCACAACTCCATTTATAAAAGGTCACTGGGTAACTCTGAATTAATCATAATCTGTCAACCCAACCTAAATCTCTGGTCTGGTTTGTTTGTTTTGTGAGAAAAGAATGGAGGTCGATGCATAGCATAACAAAGCATAGCATAGCATAGCATAATGTGAAACATAACATACATTACAACATAACATAATATAACATTTTATTAATTAATAACTGGATGTGACGACTGTTGCTTTATAATAATTCTTTCTGAATAAGTAGGCTTCTACTGGCAGACTGGGTTGGAAACAGTTAGGCAGCATACAAAAATCCACTAACTTCTCGTGAAGAATTTTAGTCTAAAAATGTTGAGAAGCCACTATGAAAGAATTCTAGAGACTGATGTGCACTATGTGAGCCTTATTTATCCTGAATTGCTGGTCAAATTCTTCCAGCTTTTTCTCTTATGAAACCATGCAAGAGGATTGATGGCTTCCTTTATTATGGAGCATCCCCCCTCCCCTTCCATCTACGCCTTGTTTTGTTAACAGACCAATCTGATATTAAGTTGTTTTCCTCAGACTGTGGGAGAACTAACTGTCACACTGGTATTGTAAAGTTATATTATGGATAAAAATGGACACATAAAGCTGTAATACTCCCATACCTAGAATCAGTAGTATGATTAAGTCCTGTTTCTGTTCCTTTTGCACATTGCACAATCAAGCTGAATTGTATTTCTGCAGTGTATCATAATAATCTGTGTATTGGGTGCTCCTGAGCTCCTTTGTCATGCATCGGTATTGTAAATACAATGTATTATTTCATTGCGCCATACCAATACTGAGTTTTCTACACTTGAACTGTCAGGGCAGAAATCCATATAACAGAAAATCTTCCAGTCAGTACTAATATATTTTAAAGTGTACTCTTAAGAGCAAAAGAAAGGCCAGTTCATTCACACTAGAGTGCTATATAAAATTGGAGGTACCTTCCAGTGAAGAAAACATGGACCATTCTTTGAGGATACATTAAATAACACATATCTTAACATGAAATAGCTCATGATAATTTAAATATTCTATTTTTAAGAAACTATCTCCCAAATAAATCTCCTAATAGTATATTAATATAATTTGCCTTTCTTTTAGAAAATATTTAATAATATTGCGACTTAACTTGACATTACACCAAATTTGGAACATAACTTTTTTGGCAGCTTTATTATTTGTGCTAAACAGCTTATAATCAAACTATCAGGATCATAAAGCCAAAAGTATCAAGAAGAAAAAAAAATAGTGTGCATATCTTTTCCAAGTATGTTACATTAAAATCAATATTTTAAATATATTTTTTTGCAATTCTTTTTGCAAAAAAGAATGTCAATTCGAAACTAGCGCAATCACATATGCAAAAAGAAGATTAAATTGAAACAGTTTGTTCTCAGAATTATACTTGTATTCTTAGAAATGTACCATGACTTTAGTTTTTAACGGTAGTGGAAATGAGAATATAAATAGCCACTGTAATATAGGCTGCAGTAACTTGTCATGAAACTTAGTGATTTTTAACTAGCAAAACCCCAGATGCATAAACATCTTAAAGAAGATTCTATGCTTTGTCACCATGAAGTAAGTCATGGCCATAAAATATTTGGTAAATTTTCTTATTAAGGAGCTCATTTCCACAAACAAGGCCAAATTATTACCCAAATCTCATAGTTCTTGAGATAGCTATATATAGTGACATGGTTATATGGAATAAAAGATTGGTTCTGATGTCCAGTGCCATAAAACACTTTATTAAGACTAATGGCATATTTTCATAAGTCTCATGTGACATATATTTGGTAGGACTGAGTCCTTCCTCCAAATTTCATAGTGAATGATTTATATTGTATATTATGAAAAATGACATATCTGTAGATAGATCAAGATTAGTTTGTTGCCCTAACCAATCTCTTTCTTCGCCCTTCCCTGGGTCTACACAAATTCCTGCTACTTGGAAGGTTAAATTACAAAATAGGTGGTTTTAATCATTATTTTTTATATATATACTTATACACATAAATGTACATTCTTTATACTAGTTTTGTGATATTAAAAAAAATTAAGCTCTCAGCAACCTATAATAAAAACAATCTATTGGAAAGCAAAGCTTTGAAAGAGTCTTCAATTATAAATTAAGTAAAAATGATCATTCGATATTGACATAGTGTTCTTGCAGTTGTGTTCATTATTGACTTTATTTTCAATGTTTATAAATGTAGCAAATAAGGCAAAAATAGATTTTATAGCAAAAATAGATTTTTATGACATAAATCTGAGAATATATTGCCAAGAACAAATTGCTTTTAACGTCGTTACATTATAAAAAGAAGATTATAATGCATCAAACCAAAACGTCAAAAGATAGACATTTTATTATGAATCCAATAGTGCAAGGTAAACTAAAATATCTCTAGTTTTGCATTACTTGGAATTTATTTACTGCTTGATACTGTGTTTGTTTACCCAGCAATAAGTCTGATATTGTCACAGAGTTTACTTTCATCCAGGAATGCATAGACTGCAGTCGTAATGTAGTTTGATGATGTGAAAATTGCAGTGTGAAACAGGGCAAACAGTTTCATTCTGCCTGCAAGAGGAAAAGGCAATGAAAAAGATAAAAGTTAATAATGATGTCTCAGGTATGTGGATCACAGCAAAACAGGAATGAGTAACTAGTGAGAGTGTGTCATACATGTCACTCATACTGTTCCTAGAATGATTGTTATTGCATTGTTATTGCTTACAGAGTTCTCTTTAGTTGATTAATCATAACAGCTTTTTATTAATTTATCAATGCATTAATTTGATTAATCATTGAAGTCAGTGCCCAATGTTTTCTCAAACAATGTTTCATTTTATGACATAACCTTTGGTCAGGTAACGGGAATAACCATTTTTTAAAAATGGGAATCAGACTGTGCACTTCATTGGAAACTGACATCTAGCTTGCTAGCAAAATAGAGTCTCAAAGAAATGTCCTTTAAATAGTCTAGGCTTAGTGGAGAGGCTTCTATTCTTACATATTTTTTTCTGAAAGGATTTGTGAACATCAGGTATTTAGCGCATGGCTAGCAAACATGTGGACAGTTCTGTAAATATAGCTACTGTGTTTAGATAAAATGAAACAACCTGAGTTTACGACAATCTTCCCACAAAGAAGATCTGATAAAATAAAAACCACATCTACATTAATTATCATACCTTCACAGCAGCCCTCCTATTTTAGTGGTAAACAACTTGGAAAACTGTGCAATTATTCTTTTGTCAATTGTGTCTCTGTTTAACACTTATGGAAATTCTTCTTGTTGATTGCATTGCTGATAGTTTCCTAGCTTAATTTTTCATAAAACAATTATTACATGCATTGTTATTGCTTACAGAGTTCTGTCATCTATTTAGTTGATTAATCATAACAGCTTTTTATTAATTTATCAATGCATCAATTTGATTAATCATTGAAGTCAGTGCCCAATGTTTCCTCAAACAATATTTCATTTTATGACATAACCTTTGGTCAGGTAACGGGAATAACCATTTTTTAAAAATGGGAATCCAGACTGTGGCCAAATGTCTATGTTTGGAATATTCATATCACATGAGTGATACTGACTGTGCTGTAGTTACTGGAGAAGAGCCTCCAGAAAATGCTTTTTGAATTTTAGGACTATTTTCCACCCTGAATTAAAGCAACAAAATATTAGCCATTGGATAACTTGGCTATGATGGCAGATAAATACAAGACTACTCATTCCTTTTTTCTTGATCCCATCTTTCCTTATTTTTCTAGATGGGAGAATAATATGACTGAAAGGAAGACATGATAAAGTAGAGCCAAGATTGCATTTTTCTTCTTTATCTCTTTGTCTCTCTTCCTCCCTGATCCCCACTACCTATTGTAAATCAAAGGGTCTTATTCAGACCTTTTAATTCACAATAGCGTTTCAATACTATGTAAAATTCATCGAGAAGCTCTGCCTTTTTTTTCTTACAGTTGCCTTTTTGGATGAACAGTTTTGACTTGCCAGCCAATTGCTATGTCATTACCTTAATATGGCTCTATGTTCTTTAGCAAATTCGGCATTTTTTTTTTCATTTTTGCTGAGTGTGTTGCAGGTTTAAGGACTGCACTGACACTTGGTCTTATTTGAATGAATGAAATGATGTAATCACATAGGTAGGTGTTACCTTTTTTTAAAAAAAAAATCTTCACCTTTTAAAAATTTGGATTTCAAGTCTTTACCCTGTCAGTTGTGAATTCATAATGCCTATAGACCCATGCTGGATTTTTTCTAGGATACATCTTATTTCTGTATCAGTAACCATACTCAGAGTTTGATCCATAGTTATATTGCAGGGGTATCAAACTCGCGGGCTGCGGAGAAGGGGCGGGGCCTCAAAGCAGCGGCACGGGATTTTCATCGTCTCTTTCGATGGGATCTCGAACTAGGGCTTGGA